>ML784707.1:414666-439517 GCA_009831015.1 Picea engelmannii | reverse complement strand
AGGGTGCCACTCGCCAACTGAACTGATTGGTAGACCTCTATAACCCCTGGAGTCAATACTCCGCTAGGTGAACTAGTAGGAGACTAAGGGCTCTAAGGAATAAGGCCCCCGCCTTATTGCGCGCCCCTTAGAATCATCGTGAGTGACTGTCTCAGTCGGCCCTCACGGCATCGTGGTTCCTCTCGAACTAGGTAATTGTTAACCTACAGTTCGAGCCACAGCGGGAGTGCTAGCAGGCGGTGGCAAGGCTGCTGTCCACCCCTCTCCCTCAACCTCTCTGCAATCGTGTGTGGCCCCTTTACTCCATATGTGAGTCAAGTCGGCAAGCTATCATCAACCTGCATCACCAATAATCATGTCAGAAATGTCGTCATCAAATCATCAAATCAAATCAAACATCATAATAAACATATCAATCCAAAAGCACACACCCTGACTCAGTCCGGAGTCCAAGGGGGTCTACCGATGCCTCCGCATCCTCAAGGTCACAAACCCTGGACACTCAATAAAACTGATTCAATAGCACCCGTCTACATGAATAGTAACACATCATATCATCTGTCAATCACATCATAATCAAATATATAAGGTCTAACATCAAAAAGGGTCCAGATCACTTGCGAGCAAGTGTCCTCAAAGAATAAGTGTCTTCAGTGCGCCAGAGCGGGATGTTACAGAGGGGGAGCGCCTTTTTGATTCACATATGTGGGTGAAGGGGACCCTAATGCATTTTATTGTTGATAGCGGAAACCATAAGAACCTCATCCCAATAGAGGTCTTCAAATAGTTGGGATTGTCGACAAGACCACACCCGCAACCATACAACATTGGGTGGCTTCGCCAAGGATGATATCTTCGTGTCAACCAACAGTGTCAATTGTCATACGACATCCAACCCTTCAAGGATGAGGTACTATGTGATGTTTCCCCACTGGATGTCTGTGATGTTCTCTTGGGTCAACCATATATGTGGAAACGCCATGCTATCTATGAGTCTTGACCTTGTAGTGTCATTATTACTGTGGGGGGTCATCTCTACAAGATACCAGAGGTAGCTCCAACTACTTCCCCACCTAAACAATGCGACAAGGAAGTATCTCATACTACAAAATTTATCTTCTCCACAATCTGTTCAAAAGGGGAACAAAAGTATACTGCAACCACCACAGCTTCGGCCCAAGCGCCTTCTATCCAACAGAAGAAGGTCGACAAGGTTGCAACAAAGTACAAAGATTTATTCTCCACACAGTCATCTAAAACAACCAGACTGGTTAAAAAGGTCCAAACCTTCCAGCCAAAAGTTCATGATAGCCTTCAACAAGCTAAGAAACGCCACTTCTCCAGCAAGGCAAGCAGATCACCAAGATTCAGATTCAACAATCGCTTTCCCCTCTCCCCCGGGAACTCAACGCAATGGAGACCATTGCTTCCTAAGGAGGGAGGATTTATCCAGGTGGATATTGGTGGCTACCCACCTTCTCCAACTAGCCCAAAACATGTTTCTGGCAATTTTGGTAATTTACTATTTTTAGCAGTTTTTAACTTTCGGGGCCATTTTGAGGCCCTAAACAATTTTTTTGAGAAAACAGGGAGCAACATGGATCGTTGATCATGTTTCTCACCCAAAATTTTTACTTCTCGGATATATCTTTCCAACGAGCTATTGAGCGCCTCAAACGGAGATCGTATGCAAAAGTTACGCCCCTGGGAAGTTGACATGTCAATTACCCCCATCGGGGCCCACAAACCTTTTGGATTTTCATCTTCTGGCATTAGGGTTTTGGATTTTACTTATGTTAAAAATGCCCTTAGAGCCTCATTGTAATAATCATCTTCTCATAGATGCGAGTAGCCGTCACATCTCTTCTCAGAGATAAGATACCACCATTCTGGCGAGTCTTTCACTCTATATTTTACAGTCTCTGTACATTTATTTCGTTAATAGAAATCGTGTATTACTGTATATCTGTGACTCTTGTTTTATTTCCGATATATCTCTGTTATATTGTCTTCTCTCTTGCAATATGTCTAAATATTTATGTGTTATATCTCCTCTCTCATTTCGTGCCAAAAACAATCTGGATCAGTGGTATTAGAGAAGGTTGTTCTTGATCATTTTTTTCAGTGCATGTCCCGGAGGAGGTCCGAGTATAGAAAATTAGGTCTCGAGCTTGTCTCTCTTGAGGAAAATCTCTCTCGCACACCCAGGAAACCCTCAATGGTGGAAGAAAATAAAAACGACGGAGAAGACGATCCTACCAGTTTGTTGCTTAAGCAAGCTCTCATGCGACAAAGGGACGAAATGATGGAGAATTTTTCCCACATCCTTCAACACCTACCAATAGAAACATACACATCTTCATCAAGTGGCCACTTTGGAGGCACATCATCTTTCAAGGTACAGGTTAGGTTTGATATTCCCGTATTTGAAGGTCAAATAGATGTAGATGCCCTAGATAAATGGTTAAATCTGCTAGAAGGTTATTTCTTTGTTCATAATTTTTTCGACAAGGAAAAGATCACCTTTGCACTCCTTAAGGCTCTCCCCCATGTAAAACATTGGTGGGAAACTTACTGGGAGCAGAGTTCCACAGTGGAGTCTAGAATATATGGGGTCGATCCCACTTGGGATTTTTTTGTGGATGCGGTAAAGGAACAATATTACCCTATTGGAAACTATGAGGACTAGTACATGAGATGGACCACACTGTGACAAGAGAGGGGCCAAGGAGTTCCAAAGTTCACCAATACCTTACATACCTTCCATACCTTGTGCACCAGAGTTCACCAATACCTTCCATACCTTGTGCACCATGGGGCTCTACACAGATACATCCAAACTGAAATGGAGTTTTTGGACATCTCATCACTCAGTGATGCCTATCGATATGCTTTTAAAATCGAGCATAAATTTAAGCACCAAAACAAACGGGAGTTTGGGTCTGCAAATACACAACAACCAAAGTATGACAAAGAAAACCCTAATAAACAGTCTCCCGAAAACTAGTCCAAGCCACAGGAAAAAAAGGGTCACGGGAAGACAAAGAAGGAAACTGGAAAATGGTGCGATTTCCACAAAATCCCCTGGCACAACACTGATTAATGTCGCTCAAAATAGTCATTGGTGGCCAAGATCAAAGACAAGGAGCAGAACCCTGATTCAGAATCTGATTCTGAAAATACTGGTAAAATATAGATCATTGATGCAGACCCCACTGCTATTGTTGCGACCACAACAATTCAACTAGAAGAACTAATAGATCCAGAAGAGGGGGAGCACCTTTTTCATTCATAGATGTGGGTGAAGGGGACCCCGCTGCATTTTATTTTTGATAGAAGAAGCCAGAAGAACCTCATCGGAACAGAGGTCATCAAACAGTTTGGATTGTCAACAACACCACACCCGCAACCATACAACATCGGGTGGCTTCGCCAAGGATGAGATCTTCATGTCAGCGAGCAGTGTCGATTGTCATATGGCATCCAACCCTTCAAGGATGAGGTATTATGTGATGTTCCCTTGGGCCAACCATATCTGTGGAAATGCCATGCTATCTATGAGTCTCGACCCCGTAGTGTCATTATTACTCTCGGGGGTCATCTCTACAGTATACCAGAGGTAGTTCCAACTACTGCCCCACCTAAACAGTGACGCAAGGTAGTATCTCATACTACAAAATTCATCTTCTCCACAATCTGTTCAAAATGGGAACAAAAGGATACTGCAACCACCACAACTTTGGCCCAAGCACCTTCTATCCAATAGAAGAAGGTCGACAAGGTTGCAACAAAGTACAAAGATTTCTTCTGCACACAGTCATCTAAAACAACCAGACTAGTTAAAAAGGTCCAAACCTTCCAGCCAAAGGTTCGTGATAGCCTTCAGCAAGCTAAGCAAGGCCACTTCTCCAGCAAGGTAGTAGATCACCAAGATTCAGATTCAACAATCTCTTTCCCGTCTCCCCCGGGAACTCAACGCAATGGAGACCATTGCTTTCTTAGGAGGGAGGATTTATCCAGGAAGATATGGATGGCCACCCACCTTTTCCAACCGACCCAAAACATGTTTTTGGCAATTTTGTTAATTTACTATTTTTAACAGTTTTTAACTTTGGGGGCCATTTCGAGGCCCTAAACGATGTTTTTTGAGAAAATGGGGAGGAAAATGCATCTCAGATCATGTTGCTCACCCAAAAGTTGTAGTTCTCGGATATATCTTTCCAACGAGCTATTGAGTGACCCAAACGAAGATCGTATGCAAAATTTACGCCCCTGGGAAGTTGACATATCAATTACCCCCATCGGGGCCCACAAACCTTTTGGCTTTTCATATTCTGGGGTTAGGGTTTTGGATTTTACTTATGTTAAAAAGGCCCTTAGAGCCTCATTGTAATAATCATTTTTTCACGGATGCGAGTAGACGTCACATCTCTTCTCATAGATAAGCTACCACCATTCTAGCGAGTCTTTCACTCTGTATTTTACAGTCTCTGTACATTTATTTCGTTAATATAAATTGTGTATTATTGTATATCTATGACTCTTGTTTTATTTCCGCTATATCTCTGTTATATTGTTGTCTCTGTTGCAATATCTCTAAATATTTATGTGTTATATCTCCGCTCTCATTTCGTGCCGAAAATAATCTGGATCAACTCCTGAGATTAAAAAGAAGAGAACTATAACACTTTTTTATAATCAACACAGTCAGCTAAAAAGGAAAATACTTGCAAAATCGAGAAATAGCTTTTCGTATAATAGATGTTCATGTATCACAGATAATCCGTATAGGTAACAACACGTATACAAATATATAATTCAATTCTAATATTCACTCAAAATTTAGTTTGGTAATTGCACAATTTAAATATTTCTTAATATCAGTCACAGATCGATGAGTTAATTACTTTCCTATTGTAGACCATAGATTATATCACAGGAATAGTAACTTTCACACTTTCATCTACAACAATACACACAACAGTTTTCTTAGTTCTACTCAGGAAACTTCCATACATTTATCAACAGTTAGAACATACAACAGTATTTCTTGGCTCTACTCCATGCATAAATTCAACGATAGAGGCTTATTCAATAATTCATTTCCTTCTACCCAACTAGTAGTTGTATATTAACAATCATTCATTAATATAACTTTTAACCTGAGCTAAGTAAATTCATTCTACCAATTATTAATCAACTAAACATTCACCCAGGGAAGAGTAGAAGAACATATTTGAACAAATTTTTAGGACAATAAATGGAACAACCAAGTTCCACCCAACCATAGAGCAGAACAACAAAAACTACTTGTTTCGTTCACCCCCTATCCTAACCATGAATCCATGAGAGAGAACCTTGAAATTACTCTTTCATTGTAGTCTTCTTTCAGATCCCGATTTTTTCCCTGCCTCACTCATAATTAGTGCTCATAATAGCAAGTGACATGCTTTTCCAAATCTCAAGCTCTCCTTGCCTCACACTTAGAATTAGTGCTCATAACAACAAGTGATATTCTCTTTCCTAGCATACTCGGTAGTGTCCTGCCTCCTCCCATATGTTATATATCAAAAAGCATCTTGTGCCTAGGTCTTTTCCCCTTCATAATTTTTGTAGCTTTACAAATCCCTGATTTTCAGAGGATGCCAATGGACAAATTTCTGATTTTCCACTTGTAAAATTCATCCTTGAGGTAGTTCAAGCATGTTCCCCACTGATGGAGTCATGATCAGTTGATTTCAACCTCATTGTTCCATTTGTTCCTGAACAATAAATATAAAATTATTTGTCTCTTACAAGTGTCATAGTCAAAGAGTTAGTTGGTAAAATCAAGTCTTTGCCCAATCAGTCACAATAAATTACAATTAACCAAATTCTAAATTCGGAATTGTCATAAATGGAAATAATTTTCCAAATTCAAATTTTCCAAAAATGGAAATAAATTATTAAGTGCATTCAGACTTCAATAATAATTTATTTTTGGGGATATTACATTCTTTCCCCCTTCAGTACAACACTATCCTTAGTGTTCGTTCCTTTCCCGGGACAGGGTTGGATAAGATTTCTGGAAATCTTCTTCCAATTCCCAAGTGCCCTCCTCAAGACTAAAATGCTTCCATTTCACTTTTACCTGGGTGGTGACTCTGTTCCGTAGAGCTATTTCTCTCCTCTCCAGAATTCATAGAGGTTCCGCTTGGAACTCACCTTCTGGTTCCACCTTCACCATGTTCCAATCGATCATGTGAGGAGGATCATGAACATAATTCTTTAACAAAGAAACATGAAATAGATTATGAATTTTCAGATTTGTAGGAAGAGGAAGTTTATATGCCACGGGCCCAATTCGAGCTAAGATCTCAAAAGGGACACAAAACCTGGGTGCTAACTTGGAACACTTTCCTAGATTTAGTGAACTTCTTCTGGCTTTGACTTTTAAATAGACATGGTCTCCCACTTGGAATTCCTGGTGTCTTCTTTTCAAGTCTACATAACTTTTTTGTCTATCTTGTGCTTGTTTTAAATTCTGTTGTACTTTTCTCACCATACTCTCCATTTCTTGGAGAATTTATGGCCCCACCATGATTATCTCAATTGGTTTATCCTAGCTAATCGAAGTCATACACTTTCTGTCGTACATTTCTTTGAAGGTTCTCATCTTAGCCGATGCATGGTAACCATTATTGTATGCAAATTCCACCAAATCCAGGTAGTCTTCCCACTTACTTGGCTTCGTCCCTACATACATACGTAACATATCTTCAATGATTTGGTTTGTTCGTTCAGTCTGCCCATCTGTTTGTGGATGGTAGCTTGTGACAAAATTCAAGTTAGTATTCAACCCTGCAAACAATTCTTTCCAAAACGTAGATGTAAATTTTGCATCTCTATCTAAAATCACCATTTTAGGAATGCCATGCAGTCTAAAAAAAAATTTCATGAATAATCCAACAATTTTAATAGCTTTATAAGTAGACATTACAAGAATAAAGTATGCATACTTACTAAGCTTGTCGATTACAATCATAATTGAATCATTATGTTTTTGAGTTCTAGGCAAATCTGTAATAAAATCTAGTGATATAGTCTCCCATTTCCATTCTAACACAGGTAGAGGCTGCAATAGACCGGATGGATGCTGATGTTTATCTTTCACCTGTTGACAATATTTGCACCTAGATAAGTATTCTATTGTTTCGCCCTTCATAATAGGCAAAAAAAATAACTTCCTTCGTGTTGTCACCATTTTCTGGTATCCTGGATGACCAAAATATGGTTTCTTATGTACTTCGTCTAAAGTTGTTAACTTTAATTCACCAGAATCTTGTATGTATAATCCATTTTTAAATCTTAGTAGACCATTTCTTCCTAAACTCAGATCTCTTTTGTCTAAATTTTCTGCATTATTTCGTAAATATGCCACTGTTTTAGTGTAATTTTCATCATTATCACTTTCAGCCCTGCTAATTTTCATTTCAAACAACCCATGAGTTCTTATACTTAAGGCATCATCCACCTTGTTTTCCTTACCCTTTATGTGTCTTACCTCAAAGTCGAGCTCGCTCAAGAAGGCCAACCCTCTTGCTTGCCTTGCGTTAAGGCCTGGTTGACTAAACAAACTTTTCACACCACTGTTATCAGTCAACAACAAAAATTTTATGCCCATTATATAGTGTCTCCACATCTTTAATGCATGGATAGGAGCTTCTAACTCTAAGTCATGAGTGACGTAGTTTCGTTCATGCTCTTTTAGTTTTCGGGACTCATAACAAATAGTGTGCCCTTCTTTAGTTAGGAAACCTCCCAAACCTTGTTTACTCACATCCACACAGACTGTGAAATCTTTATCCGGGTATGCTACGCTTAAAATTGGTGTGGTTTTTATTAGTTCTTTTAACTTATTAAAATTGTCTTGACATTTTCATGACCAATTAAACTCGTTTCCCTTTTTTTGTAGGGATGTTATAGGGTATGTAATCCTCGATAATCCTTCTATAAATATGCGGTAGTATCTGGTAATTCCCATGAATGACTGGATGTCCTCTACATCCTTGGGGATAGGCCATTCCATCACGGCTCTTATATTCTATGGGTCGTCTACAATACCTTTTTCAGATATTACATGTCCTAGGTACTATATTTTCTTTTGATAGAAGTCGCATTTGTCAATTTTGCATACAGTTTGTGTTTTCTTAAAGTTTGCAATACTATCCTCAGATGTTCTTCGTGTTCTTCTCCTATCTTAGAATATACTAKTATATCATCAATAAATACCAAAAAAACTTATYCAGGTATTGACTAAAAAAGATGTTCATTGAACACATAAATGTCGTTGGTGTGTTAGTGAGACCAAACGGTATAACAACAAATTCGTAATGTCCATATCTCATTTTGAATGTTGTTTTACTTATGCCCTCATMTTTTATTCTAACYTGGTAGTAACCAGATCTTAAATACAATTTAGAGAAAATATTTTCCCCACCTACTTGATCGAACAGATCATTGATTCTAGGTAAGGGGTATTTTTTCTTAACAGTCGTTTTGTTTAACTTGTTGTAATCAATGCATAATCTTATAGTTCTATATTTCTTTTTAACAAAAAGGACTGGTGCTCCCCATGGAGAGGCACTCAGTCTGATATATTCCTTGTCCAATAGTTCGTATAGTTGAATCTTTAACTCTGTTAATTTGGGTAAACTCATTCGGTAGGGTTCTTTAGATATAGGAGCTAAACCAGGCAGCAGATCGATAGAAAAGTCTATCTCTCTCCTTGGGGGAAATTCAGATATCTCGTCAACAAACACATCTCTAAAATCATGCAAGACGACGAAATTATCTAAGCTAGGTTTATTTTCTTTTTCCAAATGATTTGTCACTTGGACAACATAAATATGACAAACTTTTCACATGCACTTCTTAAATTGCATGGCTAAAATTTGCCTAACTGAAACAGGTTTTTGTATGCCTTGTATTGTCCTAACAGTGTCATTTTTGTCTTTATAATTGAGTGATTTTTCATAAAAATCTAAAATTACTTTATTCCTCTCTAACCAGTCCATTCCAATAATTATATCATAACACCCTAACGGTAGGATATTCATATTTATCTTTGTGTTTTGACTACCTAAACTGAACTCACAGTCAAAGATAAAATCAGATACTTTTCTTTTTGTTCTTGTTGCTAGTTGTACTAGCCAAGATTTTGCATGTATTTTTTTCTTAAGTTTATTTGAATCCACTACACTAGGAGCAATATAACTCAAGGTATCTCATGGATCAATTAAAACAAAAACACAAGTATTGTTAAATTTACCTTCAACTTCCACTAGAGTGGACTGTTGATTAGCTTTTCGGCCATCCACGACTGCATTGATCTGATGTAAACCTATGCCCAAATATCCCACTATAGAGGCTTCCTATAGGTTTTGCACTGTAGTTCTGGATGCTGAAGTCAAATGTGGATAGTTCCTCCTTAATTGAGATTCTCCAAATTCCCATCATTTTAACGGTTCTCTGGGGCTGTCCCCAAACTTCTTTGTTCCCAGATTAATTGGTTTACCACCTCCTTGGGTGTTCTGGTTGTTGGAGGGAAAATATTTCCTTGGAAAAAAATTTGTTGCATTCCAGAAAGGGGTTGGTGGATATCCCTTTCTCCGGTGGTTCATTCAGTCTTGTTTCTTGTCTTTCCAAGTCTTTGAAACTTCCGACCGCTGTTTGTATTGGTTGTAACACATTCGGGTCTTCCTAAAAACTTTACTTAAGGACTTGGGGTTGTCAAATTAGATTATGTCCTTATAGGACTGTGGTAAAAAACTTAGGAACCACTGGTTTTTTACTTTGTCCTCATGTATATAAGGCACGAACCTTAATAAGTCCATCAATTTGTTTATCAGGTCATCCATAGTCATTTGACCGAGTCATAGTTCATAAAAATCTTTGGTTTTTCTTTCATAGTAACTTTCAAATAAATACTGTTTCTTAAAATATTTCTTGAAAGCCGACCACTCCATATGTTTTTCCTTTAGGCCGTTGGCCAACTTCAGGTCCAACCACCATATACTTTATTTTCCTTTTAGGTTATAGATGGCCATTCTGACCTTTGTGTTGCTGGAATAATTGTAGATTTGGAAATAATTTTTTATGTCCAGTAACCATGCTTCAACCTCTTCCCCTGTTCTGGATTCTCCATCAAAGGTGGACGATTTTATTTTCTTGAAATATCCCTCTAGGTGGTCCACCCGTTTCCTTTTTCTTACTATGTTTTTTCTCTTTTCTGCTGATGGTGTAGCTTAAGAAGAGTTGTCCCCTTTTTCTCCTTCAGGACCAGAATTTTTAAAGGCCCTTTTGTTGACCTCTTATTCCTGATTATTTCCCTTCAGGATCTTCTTTGTTACTTTGCTACGCAACAATACTTCATTTATTTCCTTCTTTTATTGCTGTGCCTGTTTCAGTTTCTCATTGTCTGCTTTTAAAACTTGCAGTTTCACAATGAGATTTCTCATGGTTTCCAGAACCTCTGTAGGTGAAATTCTGTCAGTATTCTACCTCAGTTCTCCAGGAGGTATTTTCTCATGATTGTCCTTGAGTATGATCTCAGCTTCATTATGTGCTTCCATGATCACAATAGAAGTACAATTTTTATGTTTGTAACCGTAATTGTTTTGTTAGTTTTTCATTAAACATAAAGCATGTGATAAGGAAACATTTTTGGCCCTGTTTAAGGTCCAAGTGTTGTAACCTTTTCTATGATACCATATGTAATGTTCCACAAATTTACCAAAAAAAATAAAAAAAATCTTAAGGGCATTAAATCTCTTTCTCTTCAAACAACTTATCTCGAAAGACCTATTGTTATTATAAGTAGGTAGTTTTCATGACTATTAACTTTTTCAAGGTTTATGTTTTCAATTATTGACACAATTAACTACCATTATAACAGATTTTGTCTTTGAGTTATTTCCTACTGCACAGTAATAATATACTGAAAGGGCCAAATATAACTTCGCTATACCCTAGCCTCTCAGATTACCAACATATCTAAATAAGCATAATTGTTAGTAAACCCCCACTAAAATTATGATCCTATCCTTATATGTCTATATATATGTATACATATTAACGTTAGATTTACAAGGGGAGAACCCCACTCGAATTACATAAAATATTTAAGCATAGACAATGCCCATATCATATAGGACTAAACTAAGTTGAGTTTAAAACATAGATTGCTTACTTAAAAATTAAGGTTTAGTACATCTATCGCAATCTTAAAACCTTCTATCTTTGTGCACTCTAGGTGCTTCTCAGTTTACGAGAGCTAGCTCCTCTTCACTAGCCCCTTTGTTCATATTTCTTTGGTCTTTTCCCTTGTTCTAATGAACGATTGTGGTTGTGAGAAATAGTGATTTAAACCAACCTGCTTTTCGCCCCACAAACAGTGGTTGAAATTGCGGTCCGCTCAAGGAATAATATCCTCTACACAATTTTTGACTCAATGAAGAATATCCTCCTTCCCATCCTTCAATCTCCTACCTCTCGGTGTTGCTTCCGATCAATGACTGCTATCAAAATTTGGTCCACCCTTCTTTCCTTTTTCCATTTGTCTCCCCACATTCCTACGATTTGTCGACATGTCACTCTCCTCTAGATCAATGGACATCATTGACTCTTCCTTTTTGGCCTCCAGGATTTTGAACTCTCCACTCCACTCTCCTCTGCATGCCAATATTCCTGAGTGGGAGATCTATTTCCACCTTTCCCCTTGAATCCATGGCTAGGATCTCCTCTGTGGATCTGGCCTTTAGGGATCTCAAATATCAAGTTATTTTTCCTTCTCCTTAAATATGTGAAATCCTACCACGTGTCCTCTTAAATCAGATGGCCTAGAATTACTTTAGGTCCTTGCCTAGAGTTTGAATATTTTTTCCATGTCTCCTCTCCAGATATTTTGGTTTAGATTCACTTCGGTTGATCTAACAACTCAGATATGTTTCGGCTCTCTTAAATTATGAGATATAAAATCTCAATGTCTCGTCCCTACTGATTGGATATGTCTTGAAGTTCTAGATCTGCACCATGTGTCCTCCTTCGCATCAATGACTCTCATCATTTCTGGGACTCTTCCCTTCGGTGATTTTAAATTTCAACAGCCACGAGTCTCTGGAGTGAATCCTTCCAGAGTTCACGATTTGGTGACACCTGTCCGACCTATATCAATGGATAATGTTCACTCCAACTTTTTGGGCTTTAGCTGTTTCAGTTCTCAAACTGAAACTCCAGTGTAATTTACTCTAGAGCTCGTGATATGGTGACAAGTATCCCCTTGCAGATCGATGGCTCTCAGCTCTTTGGCTCTCCGGGCTTTGACTATTTCAACACTTGAACTTCCACCTCCTTTTAGATATCCAATCCCATTGGCATGTATCCTCTCTGGATCAAATGGTCCAGACTCTTCTTTCACAAATTGGGATTTCAGAACTTGAGGATTTCTAGGTTATCACTTTGTCCACATTCCCAACTTCTGAATCATCCATATCTCCAGAGCGCCCAAATCCTATGGCTCGCGCTCCTCTGTATCTAATGGTCCAGATATTCCCTTCATGTATCAGGACTTCGCATTTCACGAAGTTGGATGTTCGCTCACTTGCCTGCTCCCGAAATTATCTCTGGACAATCGATGGTCCAAGTCTCTCCTCGATCAACAACTCAGATTAAATCACGATTTCACGTTTAGTGAATCCTCAAGACTCTGCCCTTTGAACTTTACACTTTGTGAGTTAGTGAAATTTTGATCTCTTGCCACATGTCCCCTTTCGATTTACGGTCCCAATGATTTTGAGATTTCGCATTTTGGGGTTTCACAGATTTCACTCTGCTTCATCCAAATCTTCTGGTTACGAAATTTCGATAAATTCCTTGCGACTAACCTGTGCGCTAATTCTTCGAGATCCAATGGCTTGAAATATTTTTGCTTCTCCTGAATGGTCTTAACCCTTGATCTTCCTTCGATTACCTCAAATTTTCTACACTTCGCCTTTAGGCACTTGAAATCTTCAATACTTAGACACCTTGCTAAGTGTTTCCTCTTGAGACTTAAAACCACTATTACTCCTAAGCTTTGTTTTATCTTTCTTCCCTAACTTGGGAGATTTCAAACGTTTTGAAGGATATGCCTTCCAATTTTATTTGAAACCCCTACTAGAGATGATTTCTATAATTAATAGTTATGATCGCAATTGTTATGTATATTTTGAAGACTCGTTTAAATAATGGACCGATTCTGTAATAGGTAACAGGTTTATGTATCTAAATCCCTAGAAATATTCTCTTGAGACTAAAAAGAAGAGAACTGTAACCCTTTGTTATAATCAACATAGTCAACTAAAAAGGAAAATACTTGAAAAATCGAGAAATAACTTTCCGTGTAATAGATGTTCATATAGCTCAGAAAATCCATATAGGTAACAACATATATACAAATATATAATTCAATTCTTATATTTAGTAAAAATTTTGTTTGGTAATTGCACAATTTAAACATTTCTTAATATCAGTCACATATTGATCTGATACTTACTTTCCTATTGTAGACCATATATTATATCACAAGAATAGGAACTTTCACACTTTCGTCTACAACAATACACACAATAGTTTTCTTAGTTCTACTCAAGAAACTTCCATACATTTATGAACAATTAGCACATACAATAGTCCTTCTTGGCTCTACTCAATGCATAAATTCAATGATAGAGGCTTATTCAATAATTCATTTCCTTCTACCCCACCAGTATTTGTATACTAACATTCATTCATCAATATAACATTTAACTAGAACTAAGTAAATTCGTTCTACCAATTACTAATCAACAGAACATTCATCCAGGGAAGAGTAGAAGAACATATATGAACAAATTGTTGGGAAAACAAATTGAACAGCCAAGTTCCACCCAACCATAGAACAAAACAACCAAATCTACTTGTTCCGTTCACCCCCTAGCCTGACCATGAATCCATGAGAGAGAACCTCGAAACTCCTTTTCCGTTGTAGTGTTCTTTCAGATCCCAATTTTTTCCTTGCCTCACACTCAGAATTAGTTCTCATAACAACAACTGATCTTCTCTTTCCTAGCATGCTCGACAATGTCCTGCCTCCTCCTATATTCTATATATTGAAAAGCATCTTGTGCCTAGGTCTTTTCCCCTTAGGAATTTTCGTAGATTTACAAATCTCTGATTTTCAGGGGCTGCCAATGGACAAATTCCTGATTTTCCACTTGTAAAATTCAACAATGAGGTAGTTCAAGCCTATTCCCTACTCATAGAGTCATGGTAAGTTGATTTTAACCTGGTTGTTCCATTTGTCCCTTAGCAATAAATATAAATTTATTTGTCTCTTACAAGTGTCATAGTCAAAGAGTTTGTTGGGAAAATCAAATCTTTGCCCAATCAGTCACAATAATTAAATTACAGTTAACCAAATTCTAAATTTGGAATTTACATAAATGGCAATAATTTTCCAAATTTGAATTTGCCAAAAACAAAAATAAATTACTAAGTGCATTCAGACTTCAATAATAATTTATTTTTGGGGATATTACATATAGATTTTCATTCACATCCTGAACTCTATGTTTTTGTCAAATCTCTGAGATATTGTACTCTACGTTTATTTTTGTTTTTCTCCCATATTTTCATCTTGATTTTTGCCTAGTTTCTCCCTTTCTACGGACAATGATGTTCTCCCTGAAGGCTCTGCGATTTGGGGGTTTTACACAACAAATCTGTGCTTCCATCTAACGATTCTAGAGTATCACTTCCAGTTTTCTAAAATGTTTTATTTTACCCAACATATCCACTCCTTGTACAACAAAATTAACCCCTATTTCTCTACGTTTAAGTATTTATTTCACCCAACAATTTCATTTTTGGTTTTATCAGCGAGTCGACTCCTTTTATAGAGAATTTACCCCCTCTTTCTTTGTGTTTCATTGTTTATTTCACCCAACATTTTCATTTTATTTTTCTCAGTGTATTCATTGCTTGGTCCAATGAAATCTCCATTGATACCTATGCGTTTCCTTTTGGGTATCCATCCCCTCCATTCAAAATGAATTAACCCAGCTCGTGGGAGAAGAAATCCTACATATTCACCCTTTTTCTCTTTGTTTTTCTTGAGAAAATTGTTTCGATCTTGTAGGGGAGGCAAGAATACATTTTCACCTTTTTATCCCAACGTTTTTCTCTTTCTTCACCCAACAATTTTGGACCGGTACCTATGCATACGCCCCCCTCCCTCTTATCTTTGTGTGGGAAGGAGTCCTCCATCTCAACGCAGTTCCAGTTTGTTATCACCATAACAATTTTCTTTTGATGGAATCCAAAGTCTCAGATTTAGCGAGGGGCTATATCAGTGTGGAGATGTGATAAATTTGGACGATAGGATCACACATAGCAGAAATTTAATGGGGCTCGATGGGCCACAGATCTTAAATAGCCCATATCAATGGTCGGGAGGCATATCTGGTGAGGAAATAACACATAAGTTAATCACTCAAGAGCGGGCCACGGAAAATACCTTGGTTTCAACTCGCAGACACGTGGCACCACCAGAGGCATATCGGGGAGAAAAGAGGTCTACCCAAAACCTCTTTTCCTTGCCTCCAATATCAAACAGTGTAGATAAAAGGAGGGCCCTAGTCATTATTTTAGGATATTTCGAATCATTTGAACGTTTGAAAATTGGTGCAAATGCTCCATTCGAAAATGAATCTCAACAGTGAACCAGACTCGCGCATTCTCCACTAATTCACAGGTATTTTTCATCATGGCCATGAATCTTGTCATTTTATCCATAACAGAGCAAGATTCCTCCTCTAAAGAAGAATCCCTAATTAAAAGAGACTCTGATATATATTTGACACAAAAATAACCATCTCACCCATTTCCGTATCCAAATCCAATTTGTTAGACAATGTCGGGAAATTAATACCCTTCCTCAAAGAGACCCAAGCCCCCATAACCCATTACATCGTCGAAGTCACATTCCCTTTTCCATAATTCAAAATCTGGTGTCCAAAACAATACTCCCAGGAAGAAAAGGTCATTTTAAATAAGTTAGCGTCAAAGGTCTTATGCATAGTAGATAGCCCATGAATTCGACACGCCTTCAGTACACTAGAGATTTCCTCCACAGTGTCAGAGCCCTTTGAGGAATAGAAACTAATCACAATATACAAAGAATGTCCCCTCGAGGTCAAGACCCTATTTTTTCAGACCATTGTTAAACCTGAGCATCATTATGAGATTTGTTCATTGCCCATGAATGCAAGTGTCATGATTATTGAGGTCGAGTGAGCCTGTTCCATATTCAATCAATTTTTAGGATTGGATAATGACATGTTTGTAGTAGAGATCATGTTAGGTTTCCTATTGACATTTTTTCAGTTAGATTCCAGTCATCGTTGATAATATTCACAAATAACTGGTAAATTTTGAATTACTGAGACACTTTAGGTATTACACAAACTTGTTGAGAATGTTCCTGGAAACAAATAAGAAATAATTTCCCGAAGCTGCATTCATTTCGACTAATTGCAAAAGGATCATAATGATTATTTTTATAAATAAGATCATGTCTATGTTTCATTGCCTAATATTCAACACCGACATGCCAAGAGTTTTGGGAGAAATTAAAATTTCTCTATAGCCCAATCCAGAGAACAAAGTAGGAGATGGGTGTTGTTCATACACTCTGATGTGATTTGGGTATATGGTTATTAAGAGGGACCTTAAATTTGTCATGTTTTCTTGACTCCCAGAGTCTTTTCTGTGGAGTTCATCAGGAAAAAAATAATCTCAGAAACAAAACATTTTTTGAACATGAACAAAGCATCTAACTTAAAGTTTCCTTTCATAATAGAATCCTTTGTTGTAAAGACTAGATCTTGTTTTCCTCAGATCTATGCCAAGATCAATGAATTTGGATTTGAACAATTACAAGGGAGGAAATATGATCTGCATTAGGTCATATATAAGAGAAGACTTATGAGCAAACAAGGCCCCTACGAGCATGATCATGTCGAAGGATTTTATAAACTGACAAATATGGAAACCTGTGTAGATATGGAAGTCACTTTGCAGCGTGATCAAACACAACAAATAGAGTCAATCTCGTATTAGATCCAGGCATAGAAAAATTCTCCAAAGTTTATTATTAAATATCCCAAGATGAGTATTTATAGCAAGAGGAGCAGTTCAGAGGCCTTGGGTTCCGATGGTCAGCAAAATGTTCCCAAGAAATTGAAAATCACATAGTCCCCATAGATAGTAAACCTGGAGGAGGAAGAACCTAAAGAGAAAATGAACATGGAGATGGTGGAAACTAGAACCAAAAACGAAGAAGCTAATATAGGGAGCATGCCACACGGTGAAATAATTTTAATATCTTTCAACAGTAAGAAACATGTCTTTAATAAGGCACAAGGAGCAGTCTACCAATCCAAAGAAGATTTAGCAAACCAATACACTGTGAAAGGAAATATGGCCATGAGTGAAATAATAGATTTGTTACCTGAAGTAGAGAGGATCTCTAGGCAGAAGTTTTCCACGTTTTCAGTCAGGTATGTAGAAAGGAAGACATTTAACATAGCAGAGGCAGATGAGGATAGGGTGTCTAAAATCAGGCTGCATTATGAAAATATCGATGTCATATATAAGGTAAAATTCCACAAAAAATCCAGTGACATGCTATATTCAGACTACCTAAGTATGAGTTTGAGGGTTTCAAGACTAACAACCCATGTGATTAAATTAGATGGACAGTTGAAGCAGGAAAAAACATCTCGCAGAGCCTAGCAAACTCAGGTCAAAAGATTGGAATCTGAAGGCCCTCAAGTGGTAAAAGATTCCTTAGTTGAGAAAGAGAAGATGATCCAAAGCCTGAAAAAGAACATGAATATGTATGCCACAGAACATCCACAGAAAACAGAGTTGGTTTCTCTAGAGAAAGAAAAGGATACATTCAGACAGGAAGCACTAAATTACAAATCCAAAGTATTGCAGCTGGAAAAGGAAAAAGAGAATTGGTCACAAGGACAAGCAGTAACATCGGATATGGTTGTTATTGTACCTTCTACTGCAGAAACTAGATCAAGTGTTGATGAATTGGTTCAAGCTATGTCTCAAGTAATATTGAAGACATGATAAATCAAGAGCCTTAAGGGAATCATAGAAAATTTGCAGCAAGAGATGAAAATATGGCCCAAGTCCAAAAGGAAAATCCAGATTTGCAAGAAAGGGTAAGCAAGCTCAAGACAAGGTTGAAAGGTAAAGTTCTTATATAAGGAGATAAAAATTTAATCTAGGATGCTATTGTTGTTGAGGCTACTAAGCTTAGAGTGTAATTGAATTTAATAAACGAAAAATACATCATGGATATCACTGCCCAAAGAAGGTGTACTGTTGTAAATGAGACACTAGTGAATAATCCCTCGGAATGGGCCCAGAATGCTATAAATCTACTGAATTTTGTTCCCATTGTGGATCTTCAGACCATTGGTGTAAAAGACAGGACTACATTGATCATTTGGGTGAGGAGGATCACCACGAAGCACAGTTTTCTCAATTCGGTTCAAACCAAAGTTGTACAAATGGAGCAGAGTATACAAGAGTTTAAGGATACATTTGAACAATTGTTTATCAAGGGCCTCCCACCATTTTGGGATGGAAAAGGAAAATTATACAATCAAGAAGAATATAATTCTCTCCTCGCTTAGTGAAGAATGGATCATTCCAAATTTGAGGCTCTAGAGGAGAACCTGAAGGGACCAAGTTTGGTGGAATATTTTACCACATACTTTGATATTTTAAATCAGTTTAAGACAATAAAAATTGAGTTTCCGACGATGACTTATGCTACTTGCATCGACTAGGAGATTATGATACAAGAAATTTTAGACTACGAGATTCCCTCTGACTCAGAGTGGAAGGAGATTGTGCGTCTAGGCAGGAAAAAATGGAGTTTTCTAGGGACCACCAAATAGCCTCCAGATGTCACCAGATTGGCGGATTCGACAAGAGATCGGAGCAAGACAGATGGAGAAGAGGAAGTTGAGCATTCAAAGAAATCTGTACTTAGTTTTTGGAACATTTTTTTCTTAATCATTGTAAATCGGTTCGCCTACCGAAACCATTGGTTTGTAATTATTGTAGTCAGGTTTAGAAACTGAAACACTTCATTTTCAACCATTGTGATCGAATTGTATAAGTACTATAAGTTCTGAATGAATTAATGTTGGAAGAAGTGCAAGGGCACTTTTTTGTTTTTTTTGAATTCTATTGTAATTTTCTAGAGCTGAGTTGAATACATATCCAGAAGCTTTTGAAGTCTCTATGAAAAAATTCTAATGGTGGTGATATGAGTTTTTTCACCTTTCATTGTATGTATTTCCTGTGTTCTTTATTTCCATTTACATTTTGTTTTGTTTAAATTGGAGAGTTAAAGGCCCATAATTCATCTTATGATGCTCTCGCCTTAAGCAATTTAAACTATGTATGTTTCTTCTTAACTAATTCAAAATTCATTTCAGTAATGCTCTGATGTAGTTATTTGTTTTCTCTTTATTCCTAGACTTCTCTTAAGCTCAATTTATAGCTCAAATTCATTGCCATATTTATCCTTTATCCTCTGGAGAGTTCTACCGTTCAGTCATTATTTTCATTCATTTTCATAATTTTGACTCCATAGCCCTGAGTGTCTCTCCCCTTCCTTGCCAACAACTTTATAAAAACCCCTAACAAACTAAATATAGCCACCGATTTCCAAAGAAATATCAAGTGACACAAGATATCCCTCTCTGAGTTGAGCAGGGTAGTTCCCAACTCTAAAGTAGTTTCAAATAGTTACCTCTGTTGTTTTTCTATCAGCCAGACAAAATTTTCAGATTTCTAACATTATGGTGTTGTTGCCGAGGATGAAATTGAAATATCTTCCCTGGGAAAAATGACTTAAAGCTTTAGTTTGATCCTTGAGGGTGACAGTGGATCAAATAACTTATTACGTGAAATTATTTTTTCCCTGGCAAGTCCATTACTGTAACGACCCTAGTTGGATAAATGATTAAGAAATTATAAAGTAAAACTAACTAGGGGATTAATTGTGTTAACAAAGTATTAATTAAACAAAGATGATTTAATGATATTAATTAAGTGAGTTATTAATTAGTTAAATGATATAATTGTAATTAATTAATTAATAATTTAACTACAAACTACATTAATAACTTACGTAATGGATTTAATAGATTAATGGTATATATTATAAAATGGTTGCGTATAAAACAAGGGATAACATAAGAATCCCGAGAAGATAAAAGAATTAATGGGAATGGATAAGGGTAATAAATGGGTTAGGTAGGGAGTTAATGGGGGAAGAGTGTCGGTGAAGGAGGGATAAGGAAGGAAAGGAGTTGGAGGGAAGGGTATTCTACGGGAGTTGGCCATGGATTTTGGGGGAGCTCTGAGTATTGCAGAGAGGGAGGTGAAATTTTGTGAGTGGCATTGACACAGTGGACCGGAGTTGCTGGGGGGTTTTGGGCACAGAGGGCCAGGATATCCATTGATATCCTGGGGCTAGGGAGCTACCTAGTCAGCAGGGAGGATGGTTTTGGGTAGTGTTTTCCAGAAGTGGGAAGGAAGCAAGCGGCGGGCAAGCAAACATAGTTTGATAGCATCAGGTTCAGGTAATTACCAAGAATTATGCATTGTTTTGTATAAAAATTTGTTATTAAATTTTATTATTATGATGAATTTGATTGTGAATGTGCTAATGAAGTAACTTTTAAATTTTACTATTGTGTTGTAATTCAATGGTTGTTTAAATTAATTCAACCATTACATTTGGTATCAGAGCATTCGTTTGAAATCTGGGCCTATGGGCCAAGATCCCAAAACTCCAATCCCTAACTCCTGCAAACAAAACATGAGAAATGGCATTAGACCGTTAAAAAAAAAACAAAAAAACTTAAGATAAAAACCAGTTGAACAATATTACAGCCAACAGGAATATGAAAATAGATAGGGTTTTTTTTTATTTCCTATCTTAATGGTTGAGATATCACTTCTGTTTATATAGACAATTGCATTTCTAATTTTATAGCAGCCAAAAGAAAAAGAGACGCTTATGTTTATATCAACAGTTATATTTTAATTTTCTAACAGTCAAAAGAAAAAGAGTCATACATACATATATACTGGTAGTTATCATATTTAGATAAGTGAAATTGATGCAGGGAATATTAAGAAAAGCAATAGGTAAAACATAGGAAAATAGAACTATATGCTATTAAATGCATATATATAGTTATAGATAAATTACCAACGAATGTAAATAGAAAATACAGAGAGCCATGGAAGCAATGGGCAATGCCATAGCAACTGGAATGTTTGATCGAATGGCCTCTTACGGGGAAAAGGAAGTTTGTATATTGATGCTTTGTTTAGATGGAGCAGGTTGGATATCTCACTTCAATGTTATGTTTGGTATGTTATGTAATTATGGTCTTGAATAACTCTGTAAGATTATAATATGTTTGTGGAATGTGCAAGCAAAAAAGATAATAGTTCTCTACAAATTCAAATTGGGGGAGTACGTGAGAACAATGTCAACTATCGGATTCATTATAGAGAATTATGTTTAAAAATCTAAGCTTCACTGTGTGAGAAGTAGAATGCCAAGAAAAAATACACCATGGTCAATGCCCGGGTATACTCCATTTTTATATGTATTTTAGTGGAAGTTGGGTCATGAATTTTTTTGAAAGTTTGTTTCTTTATGATGTGTATCCGCTGGAATCACTAGGTAAATTTACACAATACCCTATTTTTTTTGTTTCTGGTCATTCACGTAGAATGCACTAGTATATAGTCTATGATGTGTATCCGCTAGAATCACTAGGTAAATTTACACAGTACCCTATTTTTTTTGTTTCTGGTCATTCACCTAGAATGCACTGGTATATAGTCTATGATGTGTATCCACTGGAATCACTAGGTAAATTTACACAGTACCCTATATTTTTTTGTTTCTGGTCATTCATGTAGAATGCACTGGTATATAGTCTATGATGTGTATCCGCTAGAATCACTAGGTAAATTTACACAATAACCTATTTTTTGCTTTTGGTCATTCACGTAGGATGCACTAGTATATAATACTTTTTGGCAGTTGTAATTCTTCCCAAGAGGTTCTTTGAAAAAAAAAAAATCAAAACCAAGCGTATTAGTGACACCAGTTAATTTTCCTTTGGGAATTTTGCAAGCCGTAATACATAATTAAATGTGGTCAAATACCATTGCATCGGAGCTGAACTTTAATTGACCATTACAACTGTAAACATTGGCTTCTCACCCTTACTTTACGCTGTCGTTTTAGACGAACGAAATTAGAGCGGGGATTAACAATAGGACAGAATGATTGTTGATGAGATTTAGGGCCGTATTGTGCCTACCTGAGCTGAAGTGAGCAGAGAAAACATCACAAGTGCAACACACCAGAGACCTGCAACTCCCTTTGTAGCAACAATCTCACGCGTTTCTTTAGGGTACAGTTCGCTGACCAATGGATTGCATCTGTAGGCGCACTTTGAAAACATCAATGGATTTAGATCGTGCTAACATAAAAATGTTTTGACTATATATCCCCTCAATCTTAGCAATATACTATTCAGTTTTAATTAAATGTTGCTTGCAATTTCTGAAACGATTGACTCATATAACCATAGACATACCTGAACGGTTCCTAGCTGCACCTGTAAAAGCATTTTATAATGGAAAACATAGTTAGTACTAACTATAAAATTAGTGGCACAAATATGGAAATCTAGAGAGTGCAATTTACAGGGCCAGAGTTTTGATCTGACTGATATATTAACAAAATTAACAATAACAGGTATATATATGAGGTAGAACCTATACAAAGTCATTAGATCTTGTCAAGCAATTAAAAACAGTTTTTAATCTCTCACATTTTTCCAGAATTGTGGAAGCCTTCCACCCATATAGATAGCAGACATAATCTATCCCAACCACGTTCCTACTGCAATGACAAACTTCTTACCTATTATTGAGTACCCGAACTCAATATTTCTCGCTTCCTGAACTTGCACAACATCGAGTCAATAATTACAGAACCTGGCAATTGATGTTATTCTTTGCTAATTTCTACAGAGTTCTCTTATGGATAATAAGATCAAAATTTTCCTCCCTGTTAGTAATACTGCTTCCCTTGAATCTATTTTAGTAGAATCTTAAAATGGCATGTAAATGGAAGTAATTGAGAGAACCAACAAATAATACTATTGCACATACCTTTACAGAAAGAGAAAGAAAACTTAGTACTACAACAATTCCCCTTACAATGGATATCGGAATTAGATTTAGTACTCATCAACAATACAATATGAAAACCTACACTACGTAGTAAGGTTTCTTAGGACTAGAATCAATATTTCCTAGCAATCCTTCATCATCTAAAGAGGATTGGTTTAACATATAACTCGGACCACTCCAACCAGACCCGCGGGATGATGGAGCCAGATATGAGGTCGGAGTATGGGTATGACTGCTTGCCAAAGATCTCGCAGACCTCCTTCGCTGGTTTTGCAGGTGCTAGAGAAGCGAATGATGAATCCATACAACCTTCCAAGTGGATCCTTTTCAGGAATGAACCTGCATATCTATCACCACAAGAGCTGCAATTTGGGGTCAGGATTACGCCTCCTGATCTCGTATTCTTCGTAAGAACGCCCCATCGTCTGTGCTACATGCGAGTCCCAACTATTCGAAACTCCTTTGCGTCTGACTATGCCAACGAAATTGCTCAGAACAATGGCGAGGATGCGAGCCATGGAGGGCGAGATTCTTGGAAGAACTTCTGAGAAAAGAAAATTGGAGAGGCGGTAGAGGAATGACGCGGTTAAAGTTGAGAGGGATAGGTGTTTCGTACTGAGAGCCGGAGGCCAGTCACGTGGGCCTCATGCCGAGCCTGACCTTAAAGGCTGCCAGATAATGCTTTTTTTTTCATAATTAAATTTTCATTTCGAATAATTAAATTTCTTTTATTTATTTATTTTAAATCTTAGTTTTATAATTTAAATTTACACTAGCGTATTTATTTAAAAATATATATATATATATAATAAAATAAGTAAATAAATAATAAAGTATAATTATGAAATTAATAAAGTTTAATTGATAATTAATTAAACTAATTAACTTTATTAATTTTATTAAAAGATTAATAAAATATTAGTTAGGTTTGAGTAATATAGGGCTAAGTATAAATTTAAAATGGAGCCCGTGGGATTCGAACCCCGAACCTCCCCACCGTGCAAAGATTTGACAATGGCCGCCCTACCAACGCGCCATGCGTTGTTTCTTTTACAAATAATTTCACATTTAATATTTTAATTGTCATACCCAAGACCACATGCCAAGCTATCAAGCGCCTTTTAGAGCCATACAAGTCACATGCCAAGCTATCAAGAACCAAAGACATAAATGAAGGAGCCCACAAAGGGATGTATGTGCTCAACGCGACGTCTTAAGAAGAACACCAATGCCAAAAGGTACATAGCACTGGTGGACGCATATCAGCGTAAATTAATAAACATAAGGTCGAGAGTAATTTTTAATCAAGTTGTAAGCGTAAATTAAAAGGGCTCAGACTAGGACAAGCGGGAAGGAGGCGACATATGCACTAGGAGAGTAAGCCTAGGAAGTGGCGAGTAAGGCGCCAAGCCAGCGTAGCTACAGGGCAAAGGAACCAGTAGTTATTTTTGTAGGGGCGAAGAAAC
>ML784707.1:377288-408668 GCA_009831015.1 Picea engelmannii | reverse complement strand
TTATGCATTGTTTTGTATAAAAATTTGTTATTAAATTTTATTATTATGATGAATTTGATTGTGAATGTGCTAATGAAGTAACTTTTAAATTTTACTATTGTGTTGTAATTCAATGGTTGTTTAAATTAATTCAGCCATTACAATTACCAAAAGACCATTTGCACAAAATAGTGTGAGCTAGAAACCCTAGCTCCCAAGAGAATTCACACTAGAAGCAACCCAAACTTAGAAGTTGCAATCCATGTGTATGAACCTGAAAATATTTTTCCTAAAATAAAAGAAAATCTAGTAACCCCAATGTTGCATCCAAATCGTTATCAGTCCTTACCCAAGGATGGAGTGACAAGCATTGAAGAACTTGAGTTTGATGTGAAATTTGAGCAACCTCTATTCAAAACTAAGTCTGAATCTTGTTTAAGTGAGACCATATTTGAAAAAAAAAGATTATGATATTTGATTTTAGCTGCATCTTCCAGGCCTATAGTGATCCCTGCCGAGAACCAACAACCACTCCGACCCCTCACAACAACCATTGTAGCTATATTTTCACCCCTCATACTGTTTGCTCAACTACATGATTTACCTCAAGATTATAACCTAAGGATCAAACTATATGATGTTTAAGGCAACATATCAACCCAGAAGCATCTAGAATGGTTTAATGATTTCATAGACTTGGAAGAGGTGGACTTTGAAGATGTGAAAATGAGGTCGTTTACACAAAGTCTTGTAGAAGAAGTGAGGAAGTGGTTCAAATCCCTTCCAACAACTAGTATTGTATATTTCGAGGCCTTTGAAACCAAATTCCTTGCAAAATGGGGAGACAAGAAAAATCCCCTTCAATTGCTGACCTAGTACAACAACATGAAGATATCACCTGAAGAAACAATGCATGATTTTTCATCCATATTCATGAAGCTCTATAATTTGATTCCTGCTGAGGTAAACCCCCCCCCTAAAGATACTCAACTCAGATATGTTGATTCTTTTGAAAGTGATTTCGCTCTATTATTAAGAGAACAAAGATATTCTACATTGGATCATATGATGATTGATTCCATAGAATTCGAAGTGAACCTAATGGCTTCAGGAAATATTAAAGCTAACTTTTCTAGGGACATGAACAAAAATCAGAATAAGGCACAACCCTCAACCTCACAAACATCAGAAGAAAGGCTTGAAATGATGATGACAACCATGGAGAGAATGATCAAAAGAATGGCCCTGCATAATAGGCCTAACCCCGGAGAATAGGCCGATGCCCCACCCAAAAATCTGAGGAGACCATCAATCCCACAAATTATACAAAGAGAATACATAAATCAAGGGAATCAGGGAAATCAAGAAGATCAAATAAATCAAGGGAATCAGGGAAATCAAGTAGATCAACAAACGAGGCCTCCTTTTAAAAATAATTATGTAAATGAGAATTATGATGGATATTTTAGGGACAACATGAATTGTTGTGATGACAAAGAAACAAATGTTTTTTTTACCAAACAAGAACATGACCAGTTAATGGATGCGAGTGAAATCTTTTTTTAAGTTGAGGAGGAGAGGTTATCGGTAGAAAGGAAAGATTACCAAGTAGGATTGCAAGATGCCATCATGCAATTCCAAAGATAATACAACCTTTTAAATCAGAGAGATCCTAAAAACCTCCCAAATGGGAATCCTTCAAAGGGAAATCCTCCAAAGGGAAACCTCACCAAAGAATCTTAGAGTAACATACCTTCTTCAATTCAGCCCAAAAAATATTTTGCTGCAAAGGATTCGACTGCAAAAGACTCCACTAAAAAGGATTCTACTGCAAAGGGTACTATAGACAAAGGAAAGCATAAAGAAGAGCCTTAGAACAAAATATTAGAAGCGAGGAAAGAAGTGGTCACCAAAGAGGTAGAGAAGACCTCATCCTCCATTAAGTTTGAAAGTGCGATGGCCAAGATCATAATTTTTGTACCATTTAATGAAATAATTAAGAATAACGAGTACATAAATCAGATCATCAAGATGATTAAGATGGAACAAGCCTTTGATACCCTGAACATACAAGGTGATCACCTAGCTATCTTATTTGGGCCAAGAGTAGAAGAAAGTAGTGATAATGAAGAAGTCTCACCTTTTTATGTCATCTTGAAAATTCATGAAATCACTCTGCACAATGCCATGTTGGACTCAAGAGCATCTCATAACCTAATTCCCAAGGTGGTCATGGACCAACTAGGTCTAGACATTACAAGGCCTTACAAAGACCTGTTTTCTTTTGATTCGAGGAAGGTGAAGTGCCTAGGCCTTATTAAATATTTGGTGGTATCTTTGGCACACATCCTAGCAAAGAATATGGTTATGGATGTATTGGTTGTTGACATCCCTCTAGATGTACATGTCATATGCCACCATCCCTTTATTTGGTCAGGACAAAAGGTTTTATAGAGGATTTTTTCTAAAATACATGGTCAGCAATAAGTCATGGCCAAGTAATCACCCCATCTACTCTGTGGAAACTGAGTTGGGATCTTCTTCTTTTTTCAATGACCTGTGTTGAGAAGAGAAAGAACCAAAAAATGACATGGCTAACAAAGATAGATGTGATTAGTAGATTGAGGAATATTCAGAGAAATAGGATGAAGTAGAAGATCAGATATGGAGGATGAGTTTTGATGGGCCTGCCTATAGAGAGGGATCAAGGGCTGGAATTCGGATCAATCACCCCAAAGGAGATTCAAAATTGTGTTCTTATAAACTTGTTTTTGAGTGCACAAATAACATGGAAGAATATGAAGCATTAATATTGTGGTTAAAAGTTTTGAAAGAATTGGGTGCCAAAATAATTGTTTTACATGGAGACTCTAATATAATTATAAATCAAATCAAAGGCATATACCAAGTAAAACATCCTGGACTGAGGGCCTATAGGAATATGGTACTAGACCTCCTTGAGAATTTTCCGGAATGTAATCTTTCAACAATTCCAAGAGAACAAAATCAGGTTGTTGATGCCTTGGCTACTTCAGCAATGGTTTTCAAAGTTCCAATTTTCTCTGACAAAAGTTACAAGGTTGAGGTCAAGTATAGGGCAGTAGTACGAGATAATATGAAGCACTAACAAGGTTTTGAAGACGACAAACAAACATAAAGCTTCATCAACATGAAGAATGAATTCGAGAATTTGAACATTGATGATGAATACTATGATGAAGAAGTAGATGCATCTTCTTTCACCACAAATGGTTACTTCGATGATCATATTGAAAACATAGATATCATTCAACTAAAGAGAAACATCATTCCCAAGGGTCTGGTCCCATTGGAGAAATTCTTTGATAATAATGATGTGGCCAGAAGTCCAAAGATTACAGTAAATGAAGGGGATGTGGAAGATTGCATTATTGGGACTCCAGAAGATCCAAAGATCATTAAGCTATCTATAACACTCATCCCTAAATTCAAGGAAAGGTATGTCAAATTAATGAAATAATTCTCTGATGTTTTTTCTTCGAGCTATGATGATATAAAAGTCTATGATACTAGTATAATCCAGCATGTTATCCCAATAAAGGAAGATCACAAACCATTCAAACATAAATTGATAAGGATAAACCCTCTGTTGTTACCTTTGATAGAGAAAGAAGTAAATAAAGTATTTGAAGCCAAAATCATAGTGTCCTTGATATTTTCCAAATGGGCAGAAAATATGGTGCCAGTGAGAAAAAAGAGTGGAGAAATCGGGTTGTGTGTGGATTTCATGAATCTAAACAAAGTATCTCTAAAGGATAATTACCCATTGCCTAAGACAGATCATATTTTGCAGAAGGTGGTGATTTCTCAGAAAATGTCAATGTTAGATGGCTTCTCTAGATACAATCAGATTATGGTGCACCCTCACGATCAAGAAAAGATGACGTTTACCACACCATGGGGAACATTCATCTATGAAAACATGCCCTTCAGGCTTATGAATGCAGGGGAAACGTTTCAAAGAGCTATGGACATAAAAAATTTTGAGGAAAAAGACAAATTCATTGTTATCTACCTTGATGACATCATTGTGTATTCTTCCTTAGATGAGGAACACCTCAAGAACCTTAGAAGGGCGTTTCAAAAATGTAGAAACTTTGGAATCTCGTTGAATCCTAAGAATTCAAATTTGACCATGGAAGAAGGAAATTTGTCGGGTCACATTATTTCAAAACAAGGGATAAAGGTAGACCCCAACAAAGTTGAGGGGATCTTAAAAATTGGCATACCCAGAAGTAAAAAGGAGGTACAATCTTTCCTGGGCAAAATGAACTTTCTGAGAAGAATCATCCCTAATTTGGCCATTTAATCATAAAACATATTACCAACATGCTCAAGAAGGGAAATGAAATAAAGTGGATTCCTGAGGCCAGAAAATCCTTTGAAGACATCAATGTGGCATTGACCAAGGCTATGGTACTAGCCAATCCTAATTTTGAAAAGGATTTTAGATTGTTCTCTTTCGTCTCAGGACACACAATTGTTGGTGTTTTACTCTAGAAAGATGAACAAAATTTTGAGAATCCCATAGCATATTACAACAAGACATTGACGGATGTTACTTTGAAGTATGACCTCATGGAGAAGAAAGCATATTATTTAGTCAAGGCCTTGAAATAATTCAAATTTTACATCCTGCACTCTCATACTACTACTTATGTACCCAACAACTCAGTAAAAGACATCTTAACCCATCCTCATCCTGAAGGAAATAGGGGAAAATGGATAGCGGTGTTGTTAGAATATGACCTTGAGATCAAAACCACCAAGTTGATCAAGGGACAGGGGCTAGAAAATATGATGGCGCGGACCAATTGTGAACTTTTAAGAATAAATATCATTGCATAACTTTTGGGAATAAATTTTATAGAAAACCAATACGTTGTGAAAGGAAATCTGGCCATGAGTGAAATAAGAGATTTGTTACCTGAAGTAGAGAGGATATCTAGGCACAAGTCTTCCCTGTTTTTAGTGAGGGGTGTAGAAAGGAAGACATTTAACATAGTGGTGGTATATTAGGATAAGGTGTCCGAAATCAGGCTGCATTATGAAAATATCAGTGCCGCAGATAAGGTAAAATTCCACAAAAAACGCCAGTGACATGCTATATTCAGACTACCTAAGTATGAGTTTGAGGGTTTCAAGACTAAAAACCCACGCGCTTAAATTATATGGACAGTTAAATAAGGAAAAAGAATCCCACGGAACCTGGCAGACTCAGGTCAAAATATTGGAATCTGAAGGCCCCCAAGGGGTAAAAGATTCTTTAGTTGAGAAAGAGAAGATGATTCAAATCTTGAAAATTAATATGAAGATGTATTCCATAGAATATCCATAGACATCAGAGATGGCTTCTCTAGAGAAAGAAAAGGAGACATTCAGAAAGGAAGCACTAAATTACAAATCCAATGTATTGTAACTAGAAAAGGAAAAAGAGAATTGGTCACAAGGACAAGCAATAACATCAGATATGGTTGTTATTGTACCTTCTAATGAAGAAACTAGATCAAGTGTTGATGGATTGGTTCAATCTATGTCCCAAGTAAGCTTGAATACAGGAGAAATCAAGATCCTTAAGGGAATCATAGAAAAGTTGCAGCAAGAGATGAAAAGGTGGCCTAAGTCCAAAAGGAAAATTAAGATTTGCAGGAAAGGGTAAGCAAGTTGAAGACAAGGTTGAAAGGTAAATTTATTCTACAAGGAGATAAACATGTAATCTGGGATGCAATTGTTGTTGAGGCTACTAAGTTCAAAGTGCACTTGGATTTTATAAATTACAAATACAACATGGCTATCACTGCCCAAAGAAGGTGTACTATTGTAAATGAGACACTGGTGAAAAATCCCTCAGAATGAGCCGAGAATGCTAAAAATCTACTGAATTTCAGTCCCACTACCGATCTTCATACCATTGGGGTAAAATCTAGGACTACATTGACCATTTGGGCCAGGAGGATCATCGCTAAGCACAATTTTCTCAAGTCAGTTCAAGCCAAATATGTACAGATGAAGTAGCGTATACAAGACTTTAAGGATACATTTGAACAATTGTTTATCAAGGGCCTCCAACCATTTTGCGATGTGAAAGGAAAATTATACGATCAATAAGAATATAATTCTCTCCCCACTTAGTGCAGAATGGATCATTCCAAATTTGAAGCTCTGGAGGAGAACCTAAAGAGACCAAGTTTGGTGGAATATTTGACCATAGACTTTGAGATTTTAAATCAGTTTAAGATAGTAAAAATAAGGTTTTCAACTATGACTTATGATACTTGCATCGAGTTGTATATTCTGATAAAAGAAATTATGGATTCTGATTTTTCTTATGAATCACAGTGGAAGGATATCATGCAGATAGGGAGGATGAAATGAAGTTTTCCAGGGACCAACAAATAGCCTCCAGATGTTACCAGATTGGCGGATTCGACAGGATATCGGAGCAAGACAGATGGAAAAGAGGAATATGAGAAGTCAAATAAATCCTCCCTTAGTTTGTGGAACATTTTTTTCTTAATCATTGTAAATCAGTTCGCCTACCGAAACCGTTGGCTTGTAATTATTGTAGTCAGTTTTAGAAGCTCAGGCACCTGATTTTCAACCATTGTAATCTAATTGTATAAGTACTAGAAGTTTTGAATGAATTAATGTTGGAGAAGTGCAAGGGAACCCTTTTGTTGTTTCTGAACTCTTTTAATTTTTTAGAGCTTAAGTGAATACATATGCAAAAGATTTTGAAGTATCTATGAAAATATTCTAATGGTGGTGATATGAGTTTTGTCTCATTTCATTGTATGTATTTCCTGTGTTATTTATTTCCATTTACATGTTCTTCTGTTTAAATTTGAGAGTTAAAGGCCCATAATTCATCTTATGATGCTCTCGTCTTAAGAAATTTAAACTGTGTATGTTTCCTCTTAACTAATTCAGAATTCATTTTAGTAATGCTCTCATGTAGTTATTTGTTTTCTCTTTCTTCCTAGACTTCGCTTAAACTCAATTTGTAGCTCAGATTCATTGCCTCATTTAGCCTTTATACTATGGAGAGTTCTACCGGCGAGTCATTGTTTTCATTCATTTTCATAATTTTGACTCCATAGCCCTGAGTGTCCCTCCTCTTCCTTGCCAACAAATTTATAAAAACCACCGAACAAACTAAATCTAGCCATTGATTGCCAAAGAAATATCAAGTGACATGAGAGATCCCTCTCTGAGTTGAGAACGCTAGTTCCCAGCACTAAAGTAGGTTGAAACAGTTACATCTATCATCTGTCTATCAACCGGACAAAATTTACAAAGTGCTAACATAGTTACTTAATAAGAAGTTTGAATTACATGTATCATTATTATGGATTAAAATTCGACTTAACATTTTACATTCAGAGAATTAATGCTATAAACTCCTTTTTAATGTTAAATTCATTGATTCTTTACATTCAAAGTCTTAATGTTATAAACTCCCTTTTAATGCTAAATTCATTGAAGCTTTATTCATAGTCTTAATGCTATAAAATCCTTTTTAATGCTAAATTCATTGATGTTTTACATTCAAAATCTTAATGTTATAAACTCATTTTTAATGCTAAATTCATTGATTCTTTATTAATAGTCTTAATGCTATAAAATCCTTTTTAATGCTAAATTCATTGATGTTTTAATCAGAGTCTTAATGCTATAAACTCCTCTTTAATGCTAAATTTATCGATTTTTTATTCAGATTCATAACGTTATAAGCTCCTTTTTAATGCTAAATTCATTGATGTTATATTCAAAGTATTTTAATGTTATTATGCTCTTCTTTACTGGTATTGTAATTGTTGTCTCACTGCACCTTAAAAATACTATGGACGGATAAAATATTTACTCATTAGTTTACTTGCACCATGATATATATAGCTAGGTTTGGATAGTCATGTGTGTAGTTTACTCTTCCGCCATTAATTGAGTTGACACATAATTGTTCAAAGGAGGAGATATCCTTGTGCCCTGAGTTAAATGGATGATACTGTTGTGCCTAAAATTAATATGATGTATGTTTATTTTATGGTTTAGATTTCCTTGCACAATCATATAGATGATGAGATTAATTAGAAGTTAGATTTCTCGCACGTGTAAATATATAGTGTAAGTAAATGATTTTGTGTACCTCACACTTCTTCCGTGCAATAAATTACATTGAAATGGGTGCTTGTTGTAGACATTAGATATCTTGCGTGCAATAATTTATATTTTAATGTATGTTGATTTAACACGTATTACGTGCGCCAATAAATTTTTATTTCCCAATGGATTAGTGACTAGTTTTCTATTGCGCCTTGATTATTGATGTTTCCTGATTGGATTATAAATTTGTTAGTATTTTTCATTTAATATTATTGAAGTAGGATTGGTTATTAATGGTATTCTCTTGCTCCTTGTGAAGTATAATCAAAGACTCTTGTGTGTTGAATCATTGATATGTAAATGTTCGATTAATTGAATAGAATGCTCGCATGCAGTTTAATGGTGTGATGTATGACTAGTTGAGGATTTAAATTCCATGTGCACTTTGAATTATAATGTATTGTATGGTTTTAGATAATACTCTTTTTGAGCGAGATGAAAGTTTTATTATGACGGATAATGGAGTTTTGCAGTTGGGATTTGCACCTCAAATTTAACTGATAGTTCTTTTTCGCCTTGGATTTAATATGGTCTATGATGTGTCATGTGAATGATTACTCGTGCACCATGTATAATTGTGGTTTAGGATTGATGGATTGATGAAATTGGTTATCATTGATGTTATTGATTTAGCATATTTAGTTTGTTCTTGATTGTGTTAAAATGAGATGTAAACACCTCCTTGTTCCTCAAAACAGTCACCAACCTTGAGACCTTAAATGATTAAAATCAATTGGAACCTATGCTTGAGAGTTTCTTATGTGTCCCGGAGATCCTAACTTTGCAGGGTAGGTTGGGCGGGTAGTATCTTATGTCATTTTATGATTATCTTCATGATACTTAAGTTAGCATTATGTTATCTTATGTTATCATGGTGCTATATGATGATTATCCTAATGCGAGGAGTTGAACTCTTTTGATTCATATTGTTATGCGTCACAATTTAATTGTATGAATGAAATGATTATTGGCTTCTATTTACTTTTTTTAATGCGTCGATATGCATATCATTATTCATGGAAATAATGTGTTGGATTTATTTCGTGAATTATTGGTATTGTGTTATTATTGTTTCAATAATATAGTGGATGATGTGTCAATGATGTTTTTATTAATTGTGATGTATATTTCCTAACGCAAAAAAAAAAATTACCTGTTGTATCTAGCTTTTGTTGTAGTAATGGGTGGGTCGTTACACTATTTCTGAGAGAGCTTCTATGGTTTTCAATTAAAGAAAATTTTTATATACTCATGTTTCCCAAGATATTCGTGACTCTTTTCTAGCATTCCATGCATTCCCCTACTTAAATGCACCATCCTTGTTTAAGTAAAGAAACCAAACCAAGAGAACCTGGATCTATGGCTTCCACTATAAATTTAAAACAAAAAAGAAATATGTTAAAAGACAAATCAATACACTAAAGCTAGCACCCATGATTGGGATATACATATTTTTAATGATCTATATAAAAAAATAATTGTCTTGAGTCCATGCAGTCTCTCCTTTCAATGTATCTCAATTTTTGGTACATTTGATATATTTAACTATTGCCACTATTTTTTTGTTGGAGTATTTCACACACACCTAGGATTTATTTTTCCTAAGGTTTTCCCTATGTTTATTAGTCATTATCCAAACTCCTAAATTTTAGGGAGAATATTCCTTTAAGAGAATATTCTTTTTAATTTTCACTTCAGTTTGATCAGTTTAGTGGAGTCTATATGCTACATTAGGATTATCACCATGCAACATTGGGATCATCACGAGACTGGTGCATTACTCATGATTTACTGATCTCCTCCTCACTTCGCTATTTTTCATTTAGTTAACTGAAGATTAATAGACTAGTTAACTCAGATTAGGTGGAAGTTTACTCCCTTAACTGCCTGAGAGACTAGATTAGGTGGCAGTTTACTCTTGTAACTATTGGTATTTGTATAGATAACTCTAGAACACCACTATGGAACATTAGTTACTCATTTATCCTATATATATTGTAAAGTATTCACTCTTTCAGTGTGGAATACAATTAATGAGAATTCCTTCATTCTTTCTCTCCCATTTCTCCATTCCAAATTTCTCTTTGCAAATGTGTGTGGTATTTTCTAGCTATTTCTATTATGTGCAGGTTCAACAAATTTACATGGTATCAGAGACGACAAACTGCTAAGCAAAAGCTACATAAAATTATTTTTGCACGTACTGAAGATTAAAGAACATAGAAAGATAGATTATTCATCGACAATACTTCTCACGCCTCATAACTATTTGGAATGGAAGCCAAAAATTCTACTCAGCTCAGATGCATAGGTTTGTACCAAATAAATAATCCAATGGAAATATAGCCTAATTCCGCCGATGATAAAACTGACTTTCTCAATAGACAAGATATGGCCATATGATTTATTTGCTTGTCCATTTCTCCATAAATTCTCCACCAAGTATATGATTTTTGAAAAGAATCAATTCCAAATGAATTATGGACTAGATTGGAGGTTCTATTCGGGAACAAAGAAGATTTTGAATATTTCATGCAGGAGGTTGAATAGATAGATCCAGAAAATAAGCCATCAGAAGATCAAACATTTTATTCTAAAGAGTCTTGTACACAAGTATTTGCACAAATTTGTATTCCATTAATTGAAGATGATGTCTACTCCATGTCATATTTGTTTTCTGAATTTCATTTGGAACATGTATGACATACATCTCAAGGGTTACATGCAAACACTTTTCCATGCACAATGCATGCATCTCAAGAGACAAAAAGGGAGTCGTGCACATTAGACTCAATTATGATATTTTCTGAGAAACATTTTCATAAAAAAATGGATATTTGAATTCCTCTTGGGAAAATATACAATTTCATAAAAAACATTGATCGAAATGGAACCCAGGAAGTAAAGTTATGATCATTTTAAAATCAACAAAATTTCAACGTTTTTCCAGAAACGACTGCACGGTTTTGAAAGTTTCATCCAAACTTTATTTGGATATTCTTGATTAAAAGATGAGAAAGTGGATATGTGTGGAAATATAAATGGTGCATCTACTTCATCAAATCCGTGCAAACATCGACATCTTCAACAAAATTTTCAACGAGCAAAAACTTGCACAGTTGTGAGGTCTTTCTGTAGTGAAGGACAAGGTTGCTTAGCAACTGTTTTTTGTTTTTTGTTCCTTCTCATTTTTTTTTATGCATTGTATTTCGAGGCGGAGGAAGGGGGCCGGGGTGGGGGAGCGGTTCCCATGAGGTTTCTCTCTTTCCCCATTTATTTTAGTGTATCTTTTGTATTTGGGTACCTAACATGGTCTCGTTGGCATGACCCATTCTTTATTTTCACCATAGTGATGTTCACGGGGGGTGTTCAAATACTTCACACACACCTAGGATTTGTTTTTCCTAAGCTTTTCCCTATGATTATTAGTCATTATCGAGTCTCCTAAAGTTTAGGTAGAATATTCTCTTTAGTTTTCACTTCAGTTTGATTAGTTGAGTGGAGTCTAGATTATACATTGGGATTATCACCATGTAGCATTGGGATCATCACAAGCTAATGCCCATATTCCTTGGGATCATCACCGGACTAACACATTACTCATGATTCCCTAATCTCCTCCTCACTTAACTCTGTTTCAGTGAATTAACTAAAGACTTCTAGACTAGTTAAGTTAGACTAACTCACAATTCACTCTTGTAACTACATGAGAGACTCATGTATCATATATCTATTGTAAATAATTCATTATTTGAGTGTGGAATACAGTTAATGAGAATTCTTCCAATCTTTCTCTCTTGCTTCTTCATTCTCGAATCCTCTCTCCAATTGTGTGTGGTATTTTCTAGCTAGATCTATTTTGTGCAGGTTCAACACATTTACGTTTTTTAGTTGTGGACACACACATAATGTTTGAAAATCGGTTGAAGATAAATAAAATTTCTTCTTTTAAATTGATAAATGCTTTCTCATATTTAGTACTTGGTTGATTTCACTTGTTTGAGATTATTGTTTATGATTTAGTTATTTATTTTTCATTTGGGTACCTAACATGGACTCATTGGCGTGACCCATTCTTTATTTTCACCATAGTGATGTTCACGGGGGGTGTTGAAGTACTTCACACACACCTTGGATTCATTTTTCCTAAGGTTTTCCCTATGTTTATTAGTCATTATCGAGTCTCCTAAAGTTTAGGGAGAATATTCTCTTTAGTTCTCACTTTAGTTTGATTAGTTGAGTGGAGTGTAGATTCTACATTGGGATTATCACCATGTAGCATTGGGATCATCACCAGATAATGCCCATCTTCCTTGGGATCATCACCAGACTAACGCATTACTCATGATTCATTAATATCCTCCTCACTTAACTATGTTTCAGTGAATTAACTAAAGACTCCTAGACTAGTTAAGTCAGACTAGCTGACAATTCACTCTTGTAACTGCATGAGAGACTCATGTATCATATATCTATTGTAAATAATTCATTATTTGAGTGTGAAATACGGTTAATGATAATTCTTCCAATCTTTCGCTCTTTCTTCTTCTTTCTCAAATTCTCTCTCCAAATTTGTGTGCTATTTTCTAGCTAAATCTATTTTGTGCAGGTTCAACACATTTACGTTTTTTTAGATGTGGACACGCACATAATGTTTGAAAATCGATTGGAGCTAAATAAAATTGCTTCTTTTAAATTGATAAATGCTTTCTCATATTTAATACTTGGTTGATTTCACTTATTCGAGATTATTGGTTATGATTTAATTATTTCTATACACATACATTTCATGTTTTTTTAATATGGAAAAATTTATACGAGTAAAAAAAAAGATATTAACCCCAAATTTTTTTTTATCTTAACCTTATTTGTGTATTATATTTTTTGTTTCTATTTTTTAAATTATAAATTAAGGTATTAAATTTTTTATTTTTACTGTTTAAATTATAAATTATATTTTACATTTTATTGAAACAAGACATTGTATTCTTCATATACTCAAAATATAATATAAAATAAAATAAATACATATGTATATTATACACTAATATGGTGTATATACATATGTATATTATACAATAAAAAGTACTTATGTATATTATACACTAAAATTCCATTGTCCGTGACTTTTACTCGATCCACAAAATAATTATGGAAAATTCAACTTTTAGATTTTCATTTGTTATTAATATTTTTAAAATCTAACAAAATCATGTTAGAGTAATTTTAATTCCAAATTTATTATCTTTAGAGAGAGGGATCAAATTCATTGAGATGTAACTTTTTTCAAAATACAAAATTTGAAGAAATATTTAAAAATATAAAAATTTGATTGCTCTTGAAACTTAATATATCTATATATATATATATATATATAATGATGATGACATAAGCATTCCAAGATGACCATAATTTTGATGATTTGGGAGGTTAGAAAAGTGTGTATATATATATATATATATAATTGAACATAAAAATAAAAATATTTTAAGCATCTCTCTCATTTTGGGAAGTAGAAAGTGTCTATTAAAGAAATAAGATTTTTTTTTACTTTCAACTACTCTTTTTCTCTCTATATATAAAGTTGATATAAAATTGTTTTACTTAAAATGGATATTAAAATATTGAAATGTTTTTTATTATTAATATTATTTTTAAATGTTACTTGTCAACTCTATATTAAACACTGAAAAAATAGCATATCTCCTTCATACTTATGTGTAACCAAATTTCTTAATCTTAAATAAAATATGCACACCTTTTTTAAATAACTTACATTATATAAAACTTTATATCTATATGGATATACACAAACTATATAAACATCAATCTTAAAATTAGATTTACATACTCATAAAAACTTACCAAAATCAAATCAGAGCATACTTTTAGGATCTATTAAGTGATTTCTTGAACTATTCTAATGACAATTATATATACATTATACCTATTATAAACTAATTATGTTCATCATTATGCACATATTTTGTACAAGTATGCAAGTTCCTTTTTATGATCTATTAAGTAATTTCTTGAACTATTCTATTGACAATTATATATACATTATACCTATTATAAACTAATTATCTTCATCATTATGCACATATTTTGTACAAGTATGCAAGTTCCTGACATTCATCTCTGCTATTAATTTTGTTCCATTTATAAACTAATTATGTTCATCATTATGCACATATTTTGTACAAGTATGCAAGTTCCTGACATTCATCTCTGCTATTAATTTTGTTCCATTTAAAAAATCATGAGGAGATTCTCTTTATTGGCTTCTGATTTGTCATATTTTGTTTGATTACATTTTGGCTTAGAAATCTTTTTTTGTCATAGTAATTAAAAAAAAATATTTGTAATATTTTTTTTTTAAATATAATAATAATTACTATTATTATTATTTTTATTTTAATTTCAAACCTAGTAGTCCAAGTTAGTATACATCTAAGGATTAATCACTTCCAGCACTTTTTTTAGGTCAACCTTCAAGATATCGTATTCATTATTTCATGATGAGTGATCTTCATACCATTGACGATTCTATCAACGTTACATCTGAATGCCTTTCTACGCTGGCCAATGATTTTATTGCGTCTGCTAAATTGTGATTCTTATATATACATATAGCCGCCATAAAACTAAGAGAGGAACAGTCCTTGTAAATTTGTGTTTACCTTGCATATGGTGCTCGCTCGATTATATGCCTTCTCCTACAATTATGGATAAACAACTATTCGAATTGTTGTAGACGACATCTGTATCGAACCAGCACCACATGCCCTTCGTAGAAATCAAAGGGAGGAACTTTGTCGGTCGCCGTTCTTGCTTCTTTGAGCATTGTTATAATAATTAGAGAGCATGTGAGAAAATGTGTGAACACGGGCAACGGGCAGTCAATGTAGCAAATATCAGATTATCAAACGGCCGATAGTAAATGGGCGAACAGGCAGCAGATAATAAAAAACATCAAGTGTCATTGGCACCCAACACCAAGTAATCGATGGAAGCAAAGCACATGAATTCAAGTAAAGAAAGCCGAATTTGCAATCGCCCCAAGAGGTTTTGGATTCTTTTAACGACTGTGACCTGCCAAAGAAAGTCGAATTTCTGAGGCGAAACTCTGAGCTCTCACTAGATTGTTGTTGAAACTGTTCAAAAAAACGTGCGGCAAAAATGGTGCTTTTGGGGGTGAAATTCTTTCTACATATGGATTCCGATGGCAAAGAAAAAGAGGGAAAACCCTAATTTAACGGTTACTATATATCTTTTTAAGTGTTTTCTTTTTATTTAAATGATATTTTTTTAAATTAATATATTTTGAGGATATTTTTCAATTTTAATAATTATATGTTATTTTAATATGTAAATAAAAACTCATTTTATTTAAAAAATAAATATTTCTCCCAACATCATCATAACATAATTTATAAATAATCATTAATTTGGTCATTCCACAATGTTTTCTAAACCTAATATACTCGTTAACCAATAAACCTTTAATTTATTAATAAAGTAACAAATAATCCTATTCCTTAACTACTCTTAAAATCCTAATTAAGTACCAAATCACTAAGTCCTAAGGCATTAAAGACTAACTCATGAATAGTCCTCTAAACTATAAACCTATCACTTAACTCTTAGCCTTAATATACGCGTTAACTAATAAACCTTTAATTTATTAATAAAGTAACAAGTAATCATATTCCTTAACTACTCTTAAACTCCTAATTATGTACCAATTCACTAAGTCCTAAGGCACTAAACACTAACTCGTGAATAGTCCTCTAAACTATAAACCTATCACTTAACCCTTAGCCTAAACACTAACTCATGAATAGTCCTCTAAACTATAAACCTATCACTTAACCCTTAGCCTAAAATTCATTAGCCTTATAAACTTTAACTAATAACCTATTATTCCACTTATCCCTTATCCCTAACAACAAGCCCATTGACACCATCAGCTAGCTAACTAACTCAGTATCCCCTTAATATTTAACTACTAACTCATTAGCCCCTAATCAATAAATCCGCAAACCTATCTAACACCAAAAAAATAATGTTTAGATTTTATTTTATTTTCTATCATTTTAATTCGATTCTCAAATAAAACTCTATTTTCCTTACAAAATAGTCCTTTTTGGGGCAATAAAAGTCAACTTGTATTTGTATTGGTGATTCCACAAGATCATTGAATCCTACTTTACATAATAATTCAATTCTACTTTACATTATAATTCAATTCTACTTTACATTATAAGTCATTGATTCACAATTCATTAACCTATAATCACGACAAGGAGAACATCTTGTAGTAGAGGTTTATGCACAAGTTGTTAGTGTTATAAGATTGGAAAAAAATTTCAACAAAACCTCTACTACAACATTTGTTATTTATAGTGGAGGTTTCAATAGATGCTCTATATAACTAAAAAGAATTAGATGGGTGGAAGTTTTAGTGGAGGTTTTTTTTCGATGCTTGTATTGGTAACAAGCATTGATGTGTGTCGACCTAACATGCACTAGTGAATTCATAAACATAAAAAGCATGGGTGCTAATATAATTATCAAACATTGGTTCCATCATTTTTTGTTATCCACAACATTCGTGATTGTATAATTATGATATTTGTCTTTTTTTGTTATATGAAACACTCACGCTTGTATAATTATTACACCTCAATTCCATCATTTTTTGTTATATGTAGCACGAGTGCTCATATAAACATTTTGCATCAGATCTCCCTATTTTATTTTATCGCAGACGAGTGCTCGTATAATTTGTAAGCATTGGTGCCTATATTACCATGTGCACCAGAGGAAAGTGAAATTTTTAACATTTGAGGTGAGATATAGATGTCATTCTTTGTTACTAAGCACTAGTATGTATATTATTTGTAAAGCATCGACGCATATATTATACTTAAATCCTTGGTGCATATAATATATGTAAAGAACCAGTTCTTATTGTATTCATACACACCATAACATTTTGAAACTATAATTATAATCATATGTTATATGTCATTTAGAGTAACAATGGTTTTTCACAATTTTGTGCACTCGTGTTTCAATGTAATTAACAAGAAAAATGCTTATTATTCATAAAAATACAAAGTTGTGTATTTTATGGCATGCAAATTTTAGTGATTTCAAAATAATACAATACACCAATATGCATATATCTTAATTATTTATTTTTTTTACAAATTTTTATTTTTATTTTATTTTTTTATGTCTCGCAGAATCGACAATTGGGTTGGGCTCGTACTCGCGTGACACGGGGTTGATTCCAGCCTCTACCACTATAACCTCATGTTGTGATGGATGCCCACTATGCAACACACAATATAAGGTGGAGTTTTCGAACTTGTAACCTCACATAAAATACTTCCAAATACATTTATGGTATTTTTTACAAATTTTCAATTAAACATCTCAAAATCAAATATTTTTTATAATAATATTGATTTTTCTATTTTTTTTATTGTCTTGTGATATAATTATTACATTAATGCATTATCTAATGGATTACACCTTGTTATGTGTAAGAATGTAAATAATCCATATACTAATTAATTAGCAACACAAGATTTTACAACATTAAACAATGTAATAAAATAAAATATCATTTTTATTATATATGAATAAGAGACCATTGTCCTACAAAATGAGAAAATGTAAAGGCCTAAAATCTAGTTTTTACACTTATTGGTAACATGTCCTCATGCAATTGGGACAATATGTTGAGTACCTTAAACAAAACCTCTTATTTTGACAGGAAAATATTCCAAAACATACAACTTGCACTAACATTCCATTATATTGATTGTCATTAATCACTTGAACTATTGTTGAACTGTTGTCATTGCTCAAGCTACATGCATCTCTCATTTCTGTTGAAATATTGTAACTTTGAAGAATATTCTACTTGAGAGAGAGTTGAATAATATTATTATATTATATTTAATTAATCCCTATCGTTCCTTGGTAAAAGTAGTCCCTATTGTGTCTTGAAAATTAATTGTAAATTAAGAGGATAAAATGGCACGTCGGCTTAGACCTAATTATAGGTTGGCTAGATCACTATTTATAAGAGAGCCCAATGACTCATTTGGACACTCACCAACTAGCTCTACAATGTGCAAGTCTTGGAGGAGAAGTTGTCGCAATTGGGGGTGACGTCAAGGAGGCTTTTCGTCTATCTCTTGTTAAAGTGGTCCGCTACTCTTCCTAGTGAAGGAGTAGAGGAGGATCTTATGTTCGGTCTTTGGTATATCTACATTGAGGAACTTTTGCTAGATTTTCTTCCCCATGAGGGTTTTGTGGGATAATCTATGTGTCTCTATTGTTTCTATGATTTTCTCTCTTTCAGTGATCCTATTTTATAACTAATGTGCTAAATGATTGTAATAATAAAGAAGAACTGTAATTGCTAGTTGTATAAGTAAAAATTCAACAATTTCTTCATCACTTGTAGGCGATATTGTACTTTGGTTATTTAACCTAATGTTTTCTTATTTGGATTTATTTTGATGTTTCACCTCTTCATGTTCCATTTACAAACATAGAAATAAAGTGTAATAAGTATATCTATATTAATATAGAATAATACACATTATTGCGTAAATAAAAAAAATGTACCATAGAAATGAGTGTTTCATAAAAAATACAATTTATTTTGAAGTGTGGTTGAATGTTGTCTCTGTAAATACTTTTTGTTGGTTGCACTCTATACTTTGTTTCTTGCATGTTTAATACACCATGACAAAGAAATATCAATATAATTAATAGACATGTTTCTTGTTGTTCCATTAATTATAAAAATAGGGAAGTTAAACAACATAGATACGTACAAATTGTTAAATTAAACCTCGATACTTCAACATATACTCACAACCCATACTTAATCCAATGTTGATAAAGTATTTGATTTGATCTTCTTTGTATGGTAGAACCTATTAAAAGACATCCATGGACGAGTGCAAATTAATTATTTAAACATAAATATCACAACAAATATGCAATTTTAAGTAACGTCGAAAACATAAGCACTGATAAACTTTGCGATCAACTTTTTTATTCTTCATCATCTTGTCTTATGTGCGTAATGGATTCGATATTGTTTCCTCTTTTTTCCAAAAAACAATTGAAAATTAGGATTTCATGCGATAATTATATTTGATGTACATAAAGGAATAGATGAATGATTACATAATTCATGAACGTTGTTGTTGGGATGGATCCTCCAGTGATGAAAGTGTCTTCATTTCTTTTACCATATCCTTGTACACTTTTTTGGACATACCTACCAATATATATTTGTTTTTCCCTTGTTTATCCCTTAGAATTTGTATAATCTTCTTGAAAACTAAAAGTCAACAATAATATTTTAAAATCGACATGAAAGTAAATATAGAAAAATAAATTAATTTGGTAATATTTGGGACATATTATAAAAAACATGTTTAGTAACAATACTTTTTAAATGATCATTTTTTGTTATTGCATGTTTTTTCTATTGCAAGTATCATGGGTCTCATTGACCATTTCTCTAGAAATTATTCCTATTGTTTATATATAATCTAATTCTTGGAGTTATTGTGTTTATTTTTGTATTGTAAGTGGAAAGTACGTCTATTTGTTCTTTATACGATATCCCTCATAGTTTTTTAAAATCAATTCCTCCTCTCATTAACTTTCAATGCCACTCTAGATGAACTGAGCACCAAGTGATCATCATTTACATCTTTCATATTTTTTATCTACTTAGGACGACATTTCATTCCCTCTCTATCTATCCCTCCATAACATTAAAAAAATGTGAAATGGAGTGTTTAAAACATGTTAGCGATTAATGTTAAGTAATTCAGTTTTAGTAAAAATACAAATGAAAAACTCATGTTGATTACCTTTTGATTCACCTAATTCCTCTCTTTGAAACATTTCCATAAATATTCTATGCTCTTTTGCACTCGGATTGTGAACAATCTTATTGAGTTTCTTGAAGTTTTTTCTCTACAGGGCACGCCTTAACCAATATACATCATTATTTAAACCTGCATATAATTCTAATATATTATTTTTTTTTTTAAACTTAAAGAACTTGCTTTGCTCTCTTGTTGCGATGAGCTACCATCGTGCTCACTGCACTAAGTTGTTTTCCTTCAAATTCTATGCATCAATTTATTTTAAAAAAAACTATGAATCATGAGATATACAAATTATGAATTGTTTTTTACAAAATAATATTTCTATATGTATAATAAAATAGAATGAACGAGTGAAGTAAACATTTGTATATGCATCGATATATGATGATCATTTTTTTATGAAATTGAAAACATTTTGTTTATAAATTCTTATATTCACATAGTTATTTATAAAGTAATAGAAGCACCAGTCCCTCACTACCGTTTATTGTGCACTGCCGAACTCGTGAACAAATTTAAAACATGAAAATTTTGATATTAAAAACAATTTTATTTACATTTTAAACTTGGTGGTGATGTTGACGGGAACATGCACACTGGAACAATATTTCTATATGGTGCACACTGCCAACCATGACAGTGTTTTTTTTAAAGAAAATTGATAGTGATAGGTTTTGGGATCCAATGTAATGAGTGGTCCCATTACAATGGATACCAAACTCCTAATATATAATTAATTAAATCCTATAGAAATGATCAGTATGATCCTTTTCATTTCTTTACAATTCCTAACATTACAATGGGTACCAAATGCCCAATATACAAGTAAAGAAACCCTATAGCGAGTTCATTTCCCTCATAAAATATGGATCAGTGGTATTAAATCAGTATGCTCCTTTTCATTTATTAGTGCATGTCCTCAACGAAGTCAGGGTATATATAGTCGTGTCTCGAGCTACTTTTTCTTGAGAAAAACCTGTCTTTCCAGCCAAAGTAGCCTCCCGTGGTGGCAAAAAAAGAGACGACGGAGAAAGAGATCATATCAAGTTGTTTCTTGTGGAATCTCTCACATAACAGAGGAACGAGATGATGGATAATTTTTTGCAAGTCCTTTGACTTATACTAACAACAATAGATGCATATTTGTCAAGTGACCACTTTTGAGGGGCTTTTCCCTTCAAAGTACAAGTTAATTTTGATATTCACGTATCTGAATGTCATATTGATGTTGATGCTTTACAAAAGTGCTTAAATATACTAGAAGGTTTTTTCTTTGTCCATAATTTTTGCAATAAGGAAAATATCACATTTTCACTCCTTAAGGTCATCCTTTATGTCAAAAATTGGTGGGAGACTTACTCTGAGAAAAATCTACAAAGAAGTTTGGAATATTTGGCGTTGATCCCACTTGGGAATCTTTTATGTATGTCATCAAGGAACAATATTACCCTATTGAAAACTATGATGAAAAATACATGACATGGAACTCACCACATCAAGAGAGGGACCAATAAATGTCGAAGGTCACAAATTACTTCCATACCTTGTGCACCAAGATTGGTATTAGAGACCTTTAATGGCATATGGTTCTAAAATACCATGGAATTCTACATAGGTACATCCAAATAGAAATGGTGTTTTTGGACAACTCGTCACTGGGAACCACTTATCGATACGTTGTCAAAATCGAGTTCAAATTTAAGCAGCATAATAAGAGGTAGCTCAACTCTACAAATCTGCAACAGTCGAAGTACGGTAAACGTGTCCTTAATGCACAAAAAAACCAATTTGAAGAAAACCATTCCAAGCTACAGGAAAATAAGGGTAACTAGAGGATGAATGGGAACACTTGAAAGTGGCGTGACTTCCAAAAAATGCCTTGGCACAACATCAACGAATGTTACTCAAAATATTCATTAGTGGTTGAGCTAAAAGAAAAAGAGTTGAACCCTAACTCGAACTTTGATTTAGAAAACAATAAAAGGAAATAGGTCATTGATGCAAAACCCACTACTACCATCACGACCACAAAAATCAAACCAAAATAACCAAAGGAGCCTAAGCAGGGGGAGTGCATATTCCATTCACAGATGTGGGTGAAGTGGACCCCAGTGTATTTCATTGTTGATAGCGGAAACCAAAAGAACATAATCTCAACAAAGGTCATCAAGCTTGGGTGAATTCACCTGGGATGATATCTTCACGTCAAATAGCAATGCCACATGTCCCATAGAATCAATCCCTTCAATGATGAGGTATTGTGTGATGTTTCCCCACTGGAAGTTTGTGTTGTTCTTTTAGGCCAACTATATCTATGAAAACATCATGTTTTTTATGAGTCTCGACCCTATAGTGTCATTATTACTCTAGGGGGTCATAATTACAGGGTAATAGAAGTAGTTTTGACTACTATAGCAAAAACAAAAGACCCAAAAAGTGATATCTCATACCACAAAGTTTATCCTTTTCACGATCCGTTCAGAAGGTTAATAGAATGAAATTGTAACCACTACAACCTTGGCCGAAGGCCCTTATATCGAACAAAAGCAAGTCGACAAGATTATAGAATAGCATAAAGATATTCTTGATTCACCTACATGGGTCCCTACACACTACCTATTTAATCAAATATATAAAACATTCATTCATAGATCTATTGGCCACAACCCCTTTCAGGCATGCTTGGCGTTCCCAACATTATCCCCCACTGATATAGCTCTTTTTGTTGCATATTCACCGAGAGAGTCCTCCTACACTCATACCAATGTAAATCATGCAACTATATTGGTTAAATGGATCCAACCCCTCCAACAGCAGGTTCATGACATCCCTCAATAAGCTAATTCCAAGTACAAGTAGGACAACTTCTTCAACAAGGCACACGACTAACCAAGGTTTAGATTAAACAAAAGGTTTCCCATATCCCATGAGAATTTGATGCAATGGGTACCATTGTGTCCTAAGGGGGGTGGAATGGTGTAGGTGGATATTGGTGGCCAACCACCTATTCCACTAGCTCAAAACACATTTTTCCACCTTGGTAGTTATTCTATCATTTTTAGGGTCCTGAACTTCTAGGGTCGTTTTAAGGCCCTAAACAACATTGTTTTGGCCTAGAAGAGCCCAATTGATAGTCAAATTATCTTGACTAGGCCATTTGGAATGTGTACTTTGCGATTAAATATTTCCGATGAGTTATCAAGCGCCCCAAAGGGAGATCATATGAAAAATTCATTTCCTTATAAAATTGATGTATCAACTACCCTTATTAGGGCCCACACACCTTATGGTGTTTTATCTCCTCGGGTTAGGGTTTTGAATGTTTAAGGTTTTCTCATTTATTTTTTATGTTAAAAAGGAGTTTGGAGCCTCGTTGTAAACATATTATTGTGAATACACATAGCCATCACATCTCTTCTTAAAGATAATCTACCACCATTCTAGCGAGTTCAATTCAATATGTATTTATAGTTCTTGTACATTTCATTCATTAGTATAAATTGTGTATTACTGTATCTTTTTCTTTCTATCATATTTTTTTATTTCATTTCATTCCCTCATAAAATCCAGATCAAAAACCCTATCCCTAGATGGCTATCAAACGATGTTAAAAATTGGGTTGCTAGGAGAAGAAGGGGTTCCATTATTTTGCATTATATCTTGTTCCATAGCTAAGAATAACAATTGAGAGTGGTATTTTTATGAACATAATAGTGGAGGATGTATTATGTACAATGTCAAAGGAAACTCCACACAGAGTTCCTCTTTCGTTTTAATTGCATTTGAAGAAAAGAGAGCTAAGTGACCTCACATTCTAGTTGGGTTTTCTCTCGTATTGGGTTTACTGGGTCGTATCTTGTGTTGATTTTTGGATGGTTGATTCATTATTTATGTTCTCTATTTTTCACATTTAATCTATTTTGTACATTTAAGTAGAAAAAAAAATAGTAACTAAATAATACATGATGTCTAAGGAAACTAATCTTCATAATAATTTTTTCAGTAATTTTATTAGATATCTTGTAATGTATTGTCTAGTCGAATATCCATGGAAATTTCCAAATCATATTGGTATCAGAGTGGGTTTTCTTGTGGTATTTTTTGAAATTTGCAGGGATCCAAGAATCGGTTTTAAAATAAAGTCACATACCCATAGCCATGGCCAATGTGTCTATTCATAACAACCATCAAGATCCAGCAGAAGAGAGATTTGTAAGGTTGGAGAACAAGTCACTAAAGTATGTCACAATATGTACCTCCTCATGGAGTCTCTATCAAGCAATTTTGTATCAATTAGAGAGGTTGGAAGTTGTAATTTTGAGATCAGATCATAAGGGAAATCATGTGATAATGAAGACCAAAAAAATAAGTTAAGGAAAGATCCTGGAAAATAGAAGTTGAGTTCCAGTACCATAAACCCTTCACAATATTTATTCAATATGGAAGCAAAGTGGACATAAATCCATATGAAGGTGAGATCGATGCATTAAAATTGAACCATTGGTTGTAGAAACTAGAAGTTTATTTCAATCTTCACCATATAGATGAAGAACAAAAGATATAATTTTCCAAACTTAAGTTAGAAGTCCATGTGTTAACTTGGTGGGAAATCCATATGGAAACACTTAGGTTTGAGGGTCATCCTCTAGTAATTAGGTGTGAGTACCTCAAAACCCTCATCAAGTCTCAATTCTACCCTATCAGGTATATGGAGCACCAATGAATCAAGTGACACTACTTCAGGTAGAAGCAATGGTAGAGTGTACAAGCATATACAACTAAGTTCAAAAAGATGAGCATCATGATGGGTATTTATACCAAGAACCCATATGTAATTATCAAGTATATAGGGGGTGTACATATCCTTATACAAAATAAAGTGATTCTTTTCAAGAAAAGGACAATGCATGAGACATGTGTACAAGGACATTATTTGGAAAAAATAATCTACAAGAAAGCGAAACCAATTGGTTCTAGGAAGAAAGAGAACCAAGACACTTCCATAGAGGGGAATAAAAAGTAGAAAGGGGGAAATGATAAGAAGACAACAACCATTGAACATCAGTGCAAGGATCCCAATAGCCATTGCAAATATTGCAATATTGATGGTCATACTAAGGAAAAGTGTTAGAAACTACATCTAGAGTTGAACTCAAAGAACCATAATAAGGAAGAAAATAAAAATAATATTCTAGCCATATATTCAAGAAATCAATTTGAAAGAAGCTTCGATGTGGATGAGAATATTTTCTATACATTCATGAAAAAGAAGGTGAATCTAAGTATCATTAATCATCAAGAAGAGAAGTAGATGACCAAACTCCTCCAAATCAATATCCAGGTCAAGAAGACCAAGGTAGATGCTCTATTTGACTTTGGTTCATAGGATAATCTCAGAGCATGGGATTTGGTCATAAATATTGGATCGGTGGTTCATGATAAACCTATCCCTTGTCCATTGGATTGGGTAAACAAGGATGAACATATAAAGATAACAAAATAGTTTAAAATTAAATTTGTAGTAAGTATTAATTTTATTGATGAAGTGGAATTGGACTTAGTACCCCTTGATGTATGTGGAGTAGTTTTTGGAATCCCCTACATGTATATGAGGGATGCAATAATTATGTGGAGATCCAACTAGTACCAACTAATCAATGGTGGGAGGTCCTAAATCATCAACTTGCATAAAGGAAAGTAAAATAGCTCATTGGTAAGTGTTAACTAAGCCAATAAATGGATTAGTTCAAGTAGTGATGTTTTACTTTTATTAAGAGAAAATAAAACTGAGAATGAGTCGATAAGAGAAAATGCATCCCTAGAGGGGTGTACTAAGAAGAAGAAAAATAGTTTGGAGGATTTTATGCAATCATATAGAGGAGTGTTCCATTATCTTAGAGGGATACCACCCAAGAGGGAAGTGGAGCACATAATATAGTTGTTTCTAGACTCCCCATTTCCATATGTTTCCTTGTATATATAGTTTTTTATAGAAGAAAATGAAGTGAAGAAGTAGTTGCAACAATTGTTGGAGCATGGTGTGATTCGACCAAGAACCTAACCTTCTGGGTCACCTATCATAAATGTACCAAAGAAGGATGGGAAAAGAAAATGTGTATCGACTATATAGAATTGAAAAAGATTACACTAAAAAATTGGTATCCTCTTCCTAGGATCGATGATCTGTTAGATCAGTTACAGCATGAAAAATATTTCACCAAGTTGGATCTTAAATCAGAATACCACTAGGTATGCATAAAACAAGAAGACACCTGGAATATTTCCTTTAAGAAAAGGAAACACTTGTATGAATGGTTGGCCATGCCATTCGGTTTATTTAATGAACCAACTACATTTATGAGACTGATGAATGGCGTACTACAACCATATATAGACTCATTTTTTCTATTTTATTTGGATAATATAATGGTTTTTATTGCTACCTTGGAGGAGCACATCTCACATATCATGTAGGTATTAAAGACTCTAATTAAGTACCAATATTTGGCTAACCTCAACAAATGTGAGTTTTCTAATCAATACTTAGTGTATTTGGGGTATGTGATTGATGGAGGAGAGCATAAGATAGATCTCATAAAGATAGATGTCATCATGAAATGGCCGATTCCTATAAATGTCAATGAATTTAGGAGTTTTTTGGGGGAAGTAGAGTACTTGCAGAATTTAATAGCTTCATTTTCAACAGTGATTGTACCACTCCACATGATAACAACAAGTGGTAAGATTTTCAAGTGGGGGAAGAATCAGCACAGGGATTTCGATGAGTTGAAAACAATTATGAGTAAAGTACCAATTCTCACATTACCAAACCTGAAAAATCCTTTCAAAGTGGACACACATGAAAATGGGTATGCCATGGGAGTGGTTTTGATGCAAGGAGGAAGGATTGTATACTATCATTATGAAATATTTCATGGTGAAGTTCTCAACTACCCTACCTAGGACAAGGAAATCTATGAAATCGTTCAAGATATCAAGAAATGGAATCACTCTCTAATGGGAAAGGAGACCATCATCCACACATATCACCATCCTCTATAGTATTTGCAAGACTAGATTAAGCTAAAACAAGCTATACATTACAAGTGGATGGGGTTTTTATAACAATTTCATCTAGTCATCTAGTATAAGAAGGGCGGGACAAACATTTTGGAAGACATGATTTCAAGCCCACTAACATCCAATATTACAGCTTTGTGAACTTTGATGCACATGGAAAATTTTACCTATGAGGCATACAAAGAGGCATAAACAAAATATGATGACTTCAAGGAGATGTTTCAATACTATAAGGAAAAATTAATGTAGAATAAGGTGACATGAAGGCTAACTATCATTTCCAAAATGGGTTACTCTACAAGCTCAACAAGATTTATGTCGCGAAATGTAAATTACTGCAACTTATCAGAGAGGCTCACACATCCAATTTTTCTATACATTTTGGTTTTGGGAAGACAATTGTCAAGTTACGTAGGTATTTGTACTTGTCCAAAATGCAAGAAGATGTAGAATGATATATTAGAGTATGTATAATTTGTTATACATGCAAGCCAAATAATAGGTAGCAAGTTCTATACCATCCTTTCCTGTAAGCAGTCATTGTTGGGAAATCATTTACATGAATTTTTTGGGAGTTCTACCAATAACTAGAAAGGGACATGCTATATATTTTTGATAGTTGATAGGTTCAACAAGATGTGCATTCCCATGCCTTGTAAAAATACCATCAAAAAACAAGAAGCAACAAACATGTTCTTTGAATAAGTCTGGGTTCACTTTGGGATACCAAGGAACATCATCTTAGACAAGGATACCATATTTATCGGTACATTATGGACTAAGTTATGGGAGAATATGGACACTAAGTTGAATATATGTACAATATTCCATCCACATACAGATGGGAAAAGAATAGTAGTCAACAAGACTTTGGTGTATTTTTTGATGGGTTACAAGAAACAGAATACAAAGATCTGGGATGAAAATATGATCTACATATAACACTCTTATAATAGATCAATCCACACTTCTACTAGTACGTCACCTTCGGAAACTTGCTTTGGATATTTTCCACCTTCACCCTTGGATGTTGTATATGGAAAACATTGAGCAGTGAGTAAGGAACTCATAGAATATCCAGTGAGAGTAGAATTTGTTTTTGATAAGATTAGGAAAATCCATTTTCAAGTACAAGAGATGTTGAATAATTCATAGGAAAAATACAAGTCCAGACATGATCAACAAAAAACCGAGAATTCGTTCGAAGTGGGAGACAAAGTTTGGATACAACTGAATAAGGAAATACTATAGGGTTCCTAGTAAGAAGAGCAAGAATATATGTTATGGATATTTTGAGATATTGTAGAATGTGGGAGATAGAACATACATAAACAATATACCCTGATACATGTGCGTTTACTTATTAGTGAATGTGGATAATCTCAAAATTTACAAGCCTTCCTTGTTGGATAAGGAGGAGGAGAAGGTTCTACCTTCCATAGAGGACTTAGCACCAAATGCTCAGGAAGAGTTGGAAGAAGACACAATTTTGCAGAGGTAGTTTAGAACTACAAGACACAGGTAGGATGAACTTTAGAATATTGAGTTGAAAGGAAAACATCCAATAAAATCAAAGTTGTACTCTAGGGAGAAGGTAGAGGAAAACGTTTCCCACCTCATTCAGTAAATATTTTGGGGACCAAAATCCTTCCCAAATGGGGAGATATGATCCATATTAGATCACTATTACTCATCATCTATCTCAATAATTTTAGAGTGGAAACAGTTGTTGAAACCAACTTGCAAGGTCATTTTAATAGTAGGTCCCAGATTGGAAAATTGGGGTTTGAAAATTTTCAGAACCATTTTAAGGCATCAAACAACATTTTGCGGGGTAGAAACTTTCCTAGCTTATTGCTAGTTCCCATTTCCATTAGTCTACACATATATACCTTTCCAATGGTGAAAACATCATATCAATCAGAGATCGTATGCAAAATTTATGCCTCCTACAAATTGACTTACCATGTTGACCATGATGGTACTAGCGGATTCCACATGAACCCCCATTAATCATGCAAATGTGGATATCAATGTATGGGATTTCAAGAATATTCTAGAAAGTGAAAAAACTTATCATAATTGAGGGTTGACGAAGTCAAAACCCTACCCTTAGATGCCTATTGGGCGATGTTAAATATTGTGCCACTTGGAGAATAACATGTTCCATTATTTTGCATTGTATCTTGTTCTGTAGCTGAGCATAGCAATTAAGAGTGGTATTTTTGTGATCATAGAAGCTAAGGAGATATTATACGGTATCCATAGACATCATAGTGTCAAATGAAACTCCATAGAGAGTTCCTCTTTCTTTGTACTTGCATTTGAAGAAAATACCACAAAGAGACCTCACCTTCTAGCTGGGTTTTCTCATGTCTTGGGTTTCCCAGGTTATATATATATTTTATTTGTGGATGGTGTGTGAGTAAATATTTGTGTTCTATATTTTTCTCATTCCATCTATTTCATACATTTAAGTAGGAAAAAAACAACAACTTAAGAATCTTAGATCTAAGGAAACTAACCTTCACATTAAAGATTTTAGTAATTTTACTAGATCTGTTGTGAGGAAATGTCTAGTGGAATACCCATGACAATTATTATATATCGGCCATGTATTTTAAAGTGTACCAGTGATATTGTTACATAAAAACACACTGTAAAACAATTTAATTTGAGTGTGTAGGTTTTCACAGTTAGGCATTATGTTGATTGATATTTTTGGAGATAAATTATGTATAAAATATTGAAATGTCCAACATTTAGAGTGGACATTCCACCCATCATTGCGAATAATTAAAGATGAAATAAAAATAGAAAATAATTATTGGGTGGATAGGGTACCAGAAGTAGTTTTGACTACTGTAATTTCATTGATCTCGACAAAAAAATGTTGGAAGCTAATATCTCAGACTCCAAAGTTCTTCCTATTCGTTTTCCATTTAGAAGGTGAACGAAAATGTCATTACAACTTCCATAGCCTCTGCACAAGATATATTTACACCAAAGAAGCAAGTGGAAAAGGTTTTAGCATAATATAGATATATCTTCACTTCACCTATAGGTGTGCTTCTACACTGTCAGGTCAAACATTCCATTGACTTGATACCTGGTATGCCCTTACCCAATGGTCCAATATACATGCACTCCCTTTTGGAGAATGAGGAATTGAAACATTATATTCATGATCTCATTTGCAAGGGCCACATTCAACCAAGCTCTTTTCCTTGTGGGAGGCCATTTGTGTTGGTACATAAGAAGGATGGGACATGGAGACTCTCTATTGATTATAGATCCCTGAATAAGATGATTGTTAAGAAATGATACATGATCCCAAAGATTAATGATGTTCTTGATCAACTTAAGGGTGAAAACTTACTTAGTAATATTGATATTAAGTCCAACTACCACCAAATTCTAATAGAACAAATTAATGTATGGAAAACAACCTTCAAATATAAACAAGTTCATTTTGAGTGGTTGGTCATGCCTTTTGGATAGATTAATTCTCTAGTGACATTCATGAGGATGATGGATGGTGGATGATATATTGGAGCTATTCACAAACTCCTTTTTGGTCATATATTTGGATGACATCCTCATATTAATCAATACCTAGAAAAAACATCTACAACACAATGAGGAGATCCTGAGCACAGTGCGAAAACACAATCTATACACCAATCTAGAGAAATTATCATTCAACATGCAGCGAATTAAACACTTAAGATAAATCATGGATGAACATGGGTTTCGTGGGGAACTAGAAAATATTCAATCCATTCATGACTATCTATCCCCAAATACTATGATATAGATATGTAGCGTCATGGGCCTCACCAAATTTTATTATAGGTTTGTTGTAGTGTAGATAGGGAGGTAATGAGGGGGCCGAAGGTCGCATAGTGATAATAGTGGAGGCCATTCATTGTAAGGTAGACTAGGTACACTATATTATTAAATAAGTTCCACTGTGGTAGTTAGATATATAATTTTGAACATAATAGATGTGAGAGAAGGCTTTCTAGAAGGAACCTTCTAGAAATCATTGTCTCACATTTTTTATTTTCACACTAATATATATAACTACCATATTGGCCCTTATTTAATAATATAGTGGACCTAATCCACCTTACAATGAATGAACTCCACTATTAGCAATATGGGCCCTCTCCCC
>ML784707.1:345876-377256 GCA_009831015.1 Picea engelmannii | reverse complement strand
CCTTACATCACCTACCTTTCTACACTACATTCTTTTTGAAATTCTCTCATATAACTTGAACCTTAAGTCAAGGGAGAAATGGTGGAGCTAAGACCAAGTTTTCTTGGTCTGATTCATAGGATAAAATATTCTAGGATATGAAACATCACCTCTGTTGTGCACTAGTCCTCATGTTTCTAGATCTGCGACAACCATTTTATATTGAGATATATTCCTCTAACTATGTTATAGATGTAATCCTCACTTAGCAAGAACATCTAATTGTCTATTAGAGTGAAACAATAACTGATGTTGTTCAAAGATATCCCACCTATGACAAAGATATGTACTCTATTGTGCAAAAATGTATACAATGGAAGTATTATATTATAGGAAAGGAAACAACCATCCAAACTAATCACATGCCTCTACAATTCATGCAGACATAAGAAAAGTTACATAATGACTTCCATTAGAAGTGGTCCAGATACCTGTAGCAATTCCACTTGAACATCAAGTATAAGAAGGGTAGTTCCAACCATGTTGCAGACTTACTTAGTCAACCCCCCCTCGGACTTCCTCAATCAACCACAATTCTCAACTCATGTGGGAATGAGACCTTTGGGTCGCCAGAATTATACAATAGTGTCTCTAACTTCACTTATATCTATCAAAAATTGAGCGTAGGCGAACCAGTTCCATACTTTCATCTCCAGGATGGATTGATATGCCATATGGGCCATCTGTGTGTTCCTTCAAGAAAGAATGTGAATAGGATTTGGGAATATCATTTAAGTCGGGTGGAAATACACTTTGGTGTGGAAAAAATGGTGGCAGTACTGTACTTTTACTTTTATTAATTGAATCTTCGACAAGATGTGAGAAAGTATATTAGATCATGGATTTCCTGTGCCATCATAAAAACTTCCATTAAGAATCAAGGGCTATACACCCATCTTCCTACTATTCATAGGCCTTGGGATTCCATATACATAGATTGCATGTTCGGTCAGCCTTCAACCAAGCATTGTAATGATTATGTCTTCATGGTCATTGATCTATTCTTTAAGATGGAATTTTTAACACCCTGGAAAAATAGTTTCATAATTGTGGCCACCCCTAAGCTCTTCTTCAAGCATGTTTTGGTGCATTTATGGCTACCGAAAAATATTATTTCATATCATTATAGAAGGTTCTTGAGTATATTTTGGTCAAGTTTGTGGTCATCGATGGACACCAAGATCACGAAATCAACTACCTTCCACCCCAAAACCGATGGATAAGTGGAGGTAGTCAACATGATGATTGTTCATATCATGAGAATTTACAACTACAAAATCCTCACACATGGGATGAGAGTCTTACTTATTTCCAACATAGCTATACAATCAATCCCTCCATATCTCTACTGGCCACGACCCTTTTCAGGTGTGCTTGGGGTTCCAACCATTGGCCCAAGTTGATGTAGATCTTCCCATTACATGCACACATGAAGAATATACACATGCTTAAACAAAGGATGATAAGGTGATAATATTTGTTGAACGGATACAACACATATGACAAAAAATCAATGACATCTTGTTAAAAAAAAAATTCCAAGTACAAGCAGTGACATGACCAACATTGGGTTCCACACAAGTTTCAGGTTGGTGATAATGTTTAGTTACATTTGTAGAAAGAGGTTCTTGAAATACCCCATCAAAAAATTTTTCCACTTCGATATGGAACTTACACCATCACCAATGTTGTAGGTGTGAATGATTTTGAATTAAGTATGCCCCCATTCCTTGGTATGCATATTGTATTTAATGTGGAGATCCTTTGCCCATATTTTCCACCTCTACTGGACACCTCAGATATAGTTAAGCACTTGGACCCTACATAACTCAACCGTGACTTCCTTGAGTAGGATATAGTTGATATAATCATCGATACATAGATTAAAATTACCTACCAACAACACATACATATCTATCGGGTCATCAAAGTAGGAAACGTTTTCACCGAGGCAAGTGCCTCACTAGGAGACAAATTCAACAGAAGTTTCCCCATACAATGGATACTCTTTATTACTTTGGGGGGGGATTATTTAGGTGGATATCAATGTCTTCCCATCTCTTCCAGTGACTCAATGGTTCTTTATCTTCTTGGTATTTTTTATACAGTTTTTTGTGTCCCAAACTTTCGGTACCATTTTGAGGCCCTAAACATTATTTTTTGGATATTCAAGGGGGTAGGGGTTTCCATGGAATTACTTGGCATCAACCAAAAGTTATAGTCATTAGATATCTATTTTTGATGATCCATTGTGTGCCTGAAACAAATATCTTGTGGAAATGTTGTGCCACTGAGAAGTTGACATATCAACTAACCACCTCGAGGACAAAAATACTTTTGGTGTTTCATATTCCATGTTTAGGATTTCGATGTTTATTGTTTTTTCCTTTTTTTGTTTTAGGATTCAAGATAAAGACCCCCTTTTCCTCTTTTTAATCATCTTTTTAACAAATAAGTGTAGTCGACATCTCTTTCCCATCAAATACAAGATACCACCATTCTATCTAGTTTATGTTCTACAATATTCTACTACTTTATTCATTAATAGAAGTTGGGTTTCACTGCATTTCTATAATCTCTACTAGTTTTTTTTGTGTCTTCCATTTAGTTCTCAATATAATATGGAACATAGAAGGATGGAATGAAGGAATATAAACTATGGGATGCATTGTTGAGAAAAGTAGTGTATAGTCGAGATGTGACCTTAAGTGATGTTAGGGAAACATCCAATACTAAAGAGGCTCAAATGGAAAAATAACTAGAGAATATATTTTTTAATATAAGGAAAGAAAAACATTATTTAGATAAGTCAACTAAGTTATATGAAGAGGAAAAACTGCCAAATTTGGTTGTCAAGAGGTTTGAATGAGTAAGGAAACTAGATGAAAGGTATAGTCCACCTAATTTTCATTTTTCATTTATGTTATATATTGCTAATGATGATCTCAATTAGATCAAGGAGGAAGTCAACTCAATAGACAGTAAACTCTAGAAGGATGCCATCGTGGAAGAAATGGAATCCTTGCACAAGAATGAGACATGGGATTTTGTCAAGCTACGTAATGGAAGGAAACTCATCGATAGAAAGTGTGTATTCAATAAAAAGTTGAATTTAGTAGGTCAAGTCAATAATTTCGAAGTGTGAATGGTAGTGAAAAGGTATTCCCAAGTTCAAGAAGTCAACTTCAGTGATATTTTCTCTTCTATTGAAAAATTAACATACATTAGAGTACTAATGTCTCTAGCTACAACATTTGATCTTGAGATAGAGAAAATGGATGTGAAGACAACATTCCTACATGGGGATCTAGAAGAATAAATATACATGAAACAACCTGAAGGATTTGCAGTAAAAGGAAAGAAATATCTAGTATGCAAATTGAAAAGATCCTTTTATGGTCTAAAGTAATCACCAAGGATACCATACCACAAATTTGACATACATCCTTAGTTTTGGATTTGTGAGAAACAAGATTGATTATTATGTATATTCTAAGGAAGAAGGTTGTTTTTTCATATATGCATATTTTATGTCGACGACATGTTGTTGTCAAGAAAAAAATGGACACAGTACATGAGGTGAATATGTAGTGTCCCTCCAAGTTAGACATGAAGAATATCAATGTAGTGAAATTCATTCTGGTAATGGAGATCAAAAGATATCAGACAATTAGAAATATTTGTTTAAATAAGAAAAAGTACATTGAAACAATCTTTAAGCATTTCAATATGCAGGATTGAAAACTAGTCAAGGTACCAATTATTTTGGTAGTAAAATAACTTATGAAAAATTTCCAAAGACACTACAAGAAATAGAGGAGAAGTAACATGTTCACTAGGATAGTGCCATTGGTAGTTTGATATATTTGATGGTCTAAAATCGACCAAATATTTCTCATGCAATGGGAGTATTGAGAAGATACATGTTGACACCTAGGAAAGGGCACTAGATTGTTGTCAAGAGAGTGTCTAGGTAATTGTGTGGGATAATAAAATGTGAAATTTGTTAAAAAGGGAAACCTGAAACTAACAAGGAAGTAAATGTACATGGCTTTGTTGACATTGACTAGGTTGGATATCTAGATTGATGAAGTTCGACTAGTGGATATGTTTTCAATATGTTCGGTCACTAGTACATTTAGGTCAAATTTCGACAACACGTTTGACGCAATTGCCACTTTATATTTTCGATAGAAAGACAAACAACAGACCCCCTCAAATGTTGTTTCTCATGACATTGCTTTTTCGACACCATATCTATCATCTATATTGTGACATTTCATGTGGACACGTCTCATCTTGGATTTGACTGTCCAAACCCCATATAGTCGTCACTACATTGACGTCATAGACATCTGAATTTCGACGTCCCATTTCATTGGTCTCCACTACGTGTGTGCTATGGTAGCAATGTTACCATATGTCATAATACCGACGTAGGGTAACGTCTCTCCATCGACAGTAGGTTATTCATCTCCGACATGTTTTCTATGGGAGAAACATTCTCATACGTCGTAAGACCGACATAGGGTAACACCGCTCCAACGATGGTAAGTTATTCATATCCGATGTGTTTTCTATGGTTGTGATGTTCCAAGATGTTGTAGTAGCGACGACATGTATTTATTTAAAAAAAAAATGTCAATTCCATTTATTCAAGACCATTTCCCATGACAACATTACATTCAAATCCAATTTTTTTTCCATAAACATGGCTCTAAAGGATCTTCGTTGATAACATTCATAACATTATTAACTTTTCAAAAGGATAAAATTTGATAGAATTCATAAGATTATGCATTAATTCTTATACATGTTTTCCCTAAATGTTCATTATGCTTGACAATTAGAAGTTGGATGTCACCTTGACTCTCCTCTATTCTAGAGTCATACATTTATTTTGTTGTATGTAAGGGGAATAACCATGGAAGCAAGATGTTGCATGCATTATGTTTGATTATGGTGTTGGAATCTTTTATTTGGTTCTTAGAAAGGTTCATGTCATTGACAAGTTGAGGAACCTCACCAAGTCACCATGGAGTAATTTCTTGTGACATTTAATTCCAAACAATGGTTTACTAATGTATCTGAACCAACAATAATTACTTTACATTTCTACAATACCATTGTCGACAACAACATTAAATTCAAATCCTATTTTTATTGGATAACCATGTATCTAATTACCTTTTTCTAGAGCTAATTAATCCATAAATGTGGGCATCACATTAACCACGGTAATTGAGTTGGGTTTTATTCATAGCATAGTGTACATTTCATTGAAGAATGTTGTGATTTCATGGGAATGGTGAGTATAGGAATAACCAACAATGTTTTCATTCCATGTATATCCTTACCTTTTTCTAGAGATAATAAATATGCACATGTAGACAGAACACCAACCATGGTGATTGAGTTGGATGTTATGCCTAGGACCTGTGTTTTGTTGAAGAATATCAAGGCTTCATGGGTACCTAATGATTGCATTACAATCAAAGAATGATAAGGCTTCATGACGATGGACAGTATGTGAATAACCAATAATGATTACCACAACATCTTGTTTAGGTATTATTTTGAACAATTAGTGGGAAATGATAAACCCCCACATGCACTTCTTACTTTTTTCTAGAGCGAAATTCCATAATAAATGCACTTCTTATTTCTTAACCATGGATGTAAGATTCCATAAATATCAATTTAGGTAATATATAGTATAACAATTTTTATTCTCATGTTGGAACCTTGTATTTGGTTTTATAGAAAGGCTAATGTCATTGACAAGTCTAGGAACCCTCGCCAAGTTACTGACTAAGTATTTTCCGCATTTCATTTCTAACAAGTGTTTATTAATTCTATCCCAATCGACAATGATTGAACTACATTCTACATTACAATTTCCCACAATAATATTACATGCAAATCCAATTTGCATTGTATAGCCATATATATACTTACCTTGGTCTAGAGCCAATAAATATGCATATGTAGACAAAACATTGACCACCATGTTTGAGTTGGATTTTATTCCCATGAAAAATTACATTTTTTTGAATAATGTTAAGGCTTCATGAGGATGGTGACTTTTTTAATAAACAATAATGATTTCATTCCAAGGATTGACTTATTTGGTTCCAAGGACAATAAATATGCAATAGAACGCTAACCTTGATGATTGAGTTGGGTTTTATGCCTAGGACATGCATTTCATTGAAGAGTGTCAAGGCTTTGGGACCCAATGATTCCATTGCAATTGAATAATGTTAAGTCTTAACAGGGATTTCCAATTTGGGAATAAATTGCAATGATTTCATTCCATGACCCAACATGTCATTTAGGCATCTTTTGAACAATTAGTGGGCAATGTTAAAATACCCACATGAACTTATTACTTTTTTCCAAAGACAAATTCCATAACCAAATACAAATGTTATAGCATAACATGGATGTAAGATTCCATTGATATTAATTTAGATTAGATATAGTGGAAATAGTTTTGATTATGGTGTTAAATCTTACATTTGGTTCTTAGCATGAATCATGTCAATGATGAGTTGAGGAACCTCACCAAGTCAACATGGATTAAGTGCTTTCTACATATCAATCCTAATAATGGATTACTAATTCTACAATAATTATTAATTATTGCATTGCATTTCTACAAGATCACTACCTACAAAAACATTACATTTAAATACAATTGTTATAGCATAACCATGGATCAATTTACCTTATTATAGACACAATAAATTTACACATGTAGGTAGAACACTAGCGACAATTAAGTTGGGTTTATCCCTAGGACAACCTGCATTTCATTGAAGAATATCAAAGCTTCATGGGGATTCCTTGCATGGGAATAAATAGAAATGATTGAATTGCATCAACCTACTTACCTTATTCTAGAGCCAATATATATACACATGTAGGTAAAAACACTGGCGAATATGATTATGTTAGGTTTTCTGCCCAATACTTACATTTCGTTGAATAATGTCAAGATGTCACGAGGACCCAATGATTCAATTCCAATTTAATAATGTAAAAGCTTCATGGGAATGGTGAATCTAGTAATAACCAACAATTATTACTTTCCATGACCCAACATACCACTTAGGCATTCCTTTGAACAATCAATGGGAAATACTAAAATCCCCACATGAACTAGTTGTCTTGTTCCAAACTGAAATTCCGTAACAATAATGCACTTATTATTGCACAACCATGGATGCTATATTCCATGAGAATTAGTTTAGATCGGATATAGTAAAGAGTATTTTGATTATGGTGTTGGAATCTTGGATTTGGTTCCCAACAAGGCTCATGCCATTAGCAATTTGAGGAACCTCTCCAAGTCATTGTGGACTAAGTCCTGGATGCATTTAATTACCAACAAGGGTTTACTAATTCTATTGCAAATGAAAATGATTGTATTCTATTTCTAGAATACATTGCCCATAATAACATTATCTTCGAATGTAACAACCTCGGTCATCAACCCCATGGTCAGGCAACGACACTACGCGGAAAAAATTCTCAAACTTATATAGTATGCATCTAAATGAAGTTAAAGGACTTAACACATAGTAACATATAATAACTAATAACATACATGATTAATGGGATGAACAGTAAATAAATTGCAACATAATACATGATATTATTTCAAGGAACACAAACATTCATTTTAACTAAAATTAAAACATATGCATATACTTATCTTTGAAAACTGTTGGGAATCCATCGACTACATGCAGACCTTCCATGAACCTACCATCCTTAGACCATGTTGCTCATCACTCTCAGAAGTGGGTCACCCCTGAGCTGGGACCAAGCTCCACCTAGGGCAAGGGAATCCTAGACTAGGATGAGGTTATAGGAAAACTCACACTGTAACATGAAGGGTTCTCTCTAGGAGACTTCTTATGCCCACTACTCATGGACTCTAATTTCCCACATTCATGTTCCACCTCAGAGTATACACCTTCACAAGCACAGTCCATCAGTGCTATGCCTCCCTCTCTAGGTTTCGACAACTGGCCAGATCAGGAATTGTCAAAGCTTCGTAGCTGGTGTTGGAATCTCTCTGAGAGAAAACCACTTCCCCAATAGACTCCCTCACCTAGAGAGAGTTTCTCACAGGCATGACAAACTTCCTCTTCTATCAAGCGTCTGGCAACCCGTTTCTTCAACCCATTTTAAATTCAATTCCTACAAGGGGAGGACAACAACCACTGGTCAAACCTACTCAGGAAAAACAGAAGGCAGCAAGCCAGACAGTTAAGCACGAACTCGGGTTTGCAGTGTGGATAAACCCAGGTTCACAGAACACACAGGTTGGCACTTCCCTCCCGACTAGTTTTTTAGATGTGCATGGTTATGTAGAGGCCCAACACAGAGGAAAAACAATACAGACTGAGGATGTGTCAAATTTTCAGGGAAAACATCACAGATTGGCCTCACAGTTTCGAGTTTTAGAGATAAGTGAGGTATTAATACAAATATCAGATGCTGACCCACACAATTCAGATAGTCGATGGAAGAATGTGGAATGAACCCCCTCCACATCTCAATCTTTGGTTTATAATCCATGTTCCTAGGTCGACACATGTCACCCATGAGGCTGCATGTGCTCCATCAGCATGTGTTACTCTTTACACACACTCCCCTTTCCATGGAATTAGGATAAACATACATTTCACAAGCTTTTGGAATAATATTAAAATATTATTCCCAAGGACTTAATCCCTTAGGCTCAACAATTAGCCTCTCTTTCCAACCTTTCATCCCCTTTCCCCTTAACCACCTTATGGAAGGTTAGTCCACCATCACTCATTCATCGTGTTCAGTCTACACGCAGTGGTGTTTATATATTATATTAATGTACTTCATAATTACATATAAAAAATCAAGCTTATGGCCTTAATACTTAGGCTCTTTGGGCTAATAAACACATAAGCCCACCACCTTATCAATACTCGGCTCACCAGCCTACAAAACATTATTTACAATTCATAAACATGATTACAACATGGATCGTCCTTGGGGATATTACAATCCCCTCCCCTTATTTTTTCAATGTCCTCAGTGAAACTTTCACACAACATCAACAAGATTTCAAAAATGTTCAAAAAGATGTGGGTATTTTTCCCTCATAGCATCCTCATGCTGCCATTTCACATCCTGAGGACCGCACCAGGTCCAGTAGACCTTCACAAGTCCTATAGCTCAATTCCAGAGCTATTTTCTTTTCCTGTCCAATATGCGCACAGGATGCACTTGCCAGACACCTTCTTGTTCCACCTGAATCACATTCCAATTAATAACATGATTAGCATCAGGTATATATTTCTCAAGAAATGAAACATGAAACACATTATGTACAGTCATGGATGCAGGTAATGCAATCATATATGAAACTGGCCCAATTCTTTCTAGTATTTAAAATGGCCCACAAAATTTGGCTGCCAACTTGGCGCAGTTTCCCAGCTTCAGGGAACTTCAATTAGCTTTTAATTTTAGGAAAACATAGTCACCCACTTTAAAATCTCTATGGGTTCTTTTCTTATCAGCATAACTCTTCTTCTTATCTTGGGCAGCTTTCAAATTCTACTTAATTTTTAACATATGTTCTTCCATTTCCTTGAGAAAGTGTGGCCCAACTACTGCTATGTGAGATGGATTATCCCAGCATAATGGAGTATTTCACTTTTTTCCATAAAGCGCTTCAAATGGGCTCATCTTCGACGATTATTGATACCCATTGTTGTAGGTGAATTCTACCAAGTCTAGGTAGTCTTTTGATTTTGATGGTTTATCCATCAGATACATCCTTAGTATTTCTTCTATTAATCTGTTCACCCACTATGTCTCCCCATCAGGATCAGGATGATAAGCTTTTATAAAGTTCAGATTCATTCTGAATCCTTTGAACAACCCCTTGCATAATTTTTAGGTAAATTTTGCATCTCTGTCAGACACAATTGTCTTGGGAATTTCGTGCAATCGTTCCACTTCCTTCATAAAAGTATCAACAACATTTGTTTCATTATGAGTGGTCTTTAACATAATGAAATGGGTAACTTTCGTAAGCTTTTCCACCTCCACCATAATGGAATCATGTTTCTTGCTTGTTCTGGGTAATCCCATGATGAAATCCATTGTCACCACTTCCCACTTCCATTCAGGAATCGGTAAAGGTTGCAACAGCCCTGTTGGGTTCCTGTGCTCATCTTTAACCTTCAAACACTCCATACATCTGGTGATGTATTCAAAAATCTCTTTCTTTATACCTGGCCAAAAGTAATGTCTCTTGATTGTTTCCACAGTCTTATGATATCTAGGGTACCCAGCATAAGTCACGTTATGAATTTCTCTAAGAATCACAAGTTTCAATCCATGGACATTGGGTATATAAACGTTTTTCTTGTAAAGAAGTATTCCATGAGTCCCTAACTTATAATTTTCCACTTTCCGTGGCATTTCACCTTGTTGTATCTTTTCTACCAATTCCATGTACTGCAAATATGCATTTGCAGCTTCCAAAATTCTGCCTTTTATATCATTTTGGTGCATGCTAATGGTTGTAGCATGTAAGTTGTGCACCTTTCTATTGAGTGCGTCAACCACCTTGTTTTCCTTCACTTTGATATGCTTGATATCAAATTCGTATTCACACAGAAACTCCATCCACATACTCTGCCTAGTGTTTAAGGTGGGTTGGTCAAACACGAATTTCATACCATTGTGGTATGTTTTCAATTCAAGTCTCCTCCCCATGAGGTAATGCCTCCATTTATTTAGTGCGTGAACTATTTCTTCCAACTCCAAATCATGAGTGGCATAATTCTTTTCGTTCTCTTTCTGCTTCCTAGACTCATTACAGATTACGAATCCATTCTGGATAAGGACTCCTCCCAGCCCCTCTTTACACACATCTGTGTACACCATGAAATCCACATTTGGATCTACAATCCTCATGATAGGAGTAGTGGTTAACAACGGCTTCAATTGTTGGAAGATTTTCTCACACTCTTCGGTCCACTGAAACTTATTTTACTTCCTTTGCAAGGAAGTGATGGGGTAGGCTATCTTTGAGAACCCTATGATAAACCTTCTGTAATATCCCACTAGACCCATAAAGGATATAACTTATGCCACATTCCTTAGTGTTTTCCATTCTCTGATGGCCTCAACCTTCTCAAGATCCATGACGATCTCTTGTTCTAAAATAACGTGCCCGAAGTAATGGATGGATCTACCTTTGATAAAATGAGCATTTACTTAGTTTGGTATACAACTAGTAATCCCTTAGCACCTGCAACACCATCCTCAAGTGTTGTTTGTGCTCCTCTTCCAACTCGAAATACACTATAATATCATCCAAAAATATTATAATGAACTTATCTAGGTACTTTGTGAACATGCCCTTCATAAGGCACATAAAGACAATGGCACATTTGACAACCCGAATGGCACCACAGTGAATTCATAGTGGTCATACCTTGTTCTAAAGGTGGTCTTGCCAATATCTTCATCCTTAATTCTCACCTAGTGATATCCTCCCCGAAGATCTATCTTCAATAATATCCTATCACCTTTCAATTGATCAAAAATATTGTCGATCCTCGATAGATGATACTTGTTCTTGACAGTTACTTTGTTCAATTGCTAGAAATCGATGCACATCCTCAACATTCCATCCTTCTTCTTCGTGAATAGAACTAGGGAACCCCAAGGTGACATGTCTGGGAGAATGTACCCCTTCCTTAGAAGCTCTTCAAGTTGCAAATGAAGTTATTTAAGCTCTGGTGTGCTCATTCTATAAGGATCTTTCGACACTGGAGTTTCTCCAGGCATAAAATTTATAGAGAAATTGATATCCCTTTTTAGGGGTAATCCTGGTACCTCTTGAAATACATCTTCAAACTCTTTTAATACTATGTGGTCTTCAGTATTTGAGGCCTCATCTCTGGTTGCTTCCTCCACGTGGGCTGCAAACAACTCACAACCTTTCCTGTAGCATTAATTCAGTTGCAATGCTGAAATTTCTCTGACAACAACAGCTCTAGGAATTCCTTGGACTTTTTTCTGATTCCCCTCTGCACCAAGGCAAGTAAATTCCTTGTTAAGATAGTCTAGAAGGGCATGGTGCTATTCCAACTAGTCCATCCTAATTAAACATTCATAATATACTAAAGGCAAAATATTCATTTCAGACTTCATGTTCAATCCCCTCATGTCCACGGGACAAGACTTAACCAACTCAGTGACTTTCCTCTTGGTTCTTGTAGCCAACTTCACTAACCAAGACTTTTCATGTTTGCTTCTTGATAAATGAAAACTTTCCACCACTCTAGGATCTATATAACTATGGCTATCCTGTGAATCAATTAAAATAGTAAATGCATGGTTGTTAATCATACCTTGTACTTCAATAATGTGTGATTTAAATTCATCTTGCTTGTTGTTCACGTCCGCATAGATCCTTGGCATTCTACTGCCCATGTACTCCAATGTTTCAACTTGTTGAACATTATGGACAACTCTCGGTTTTCCATTTTTATGGGGACAATCTCTGTACTTGTGGTTCTCTTTACAACCCCAACACTGAATGGGCATCTATCTCGGCCTTTGTTTGCCTACTTCAACCATTCTCGGTTCTCTAAACGATGGCTATCCTTGATGACTATTTCTGAAAAAGGGAGGTTTGTTTCCCTTCTACCTCTACTCTTTCTGGAATTTTTTCTTGTCATACTAATCCTTTCGAAAAGTAGGATTTTCTTTTTGTTTCTCATAAAATATTTTTTCTCTTCTTATTGTTTCTTCCATAGTCTTAGGATCATCATACTAAATCTTGTCACCAATCAAAGGTGGTAGTCCACTTAGATACCTCTAAATCTTGACAGCCTCATCTTTGATGAATGGAACATACTTTGTAATTCCAAGAACCTTCATTCGTATTCATCAATGGTCATGCTACCCATCTTGAGTTTGAATAAATCCTTCATCTTTCCATCATAGTATCTTTTAGTCAGGTATTTCCTCTCGAAATACCTCTTGAATTATTTCAAAGTGATATCTTTCTCTATCATGTGTTTCACCTACACAAGTTGATCCCACCACATGGATGTTTTTCCTTTAAATTGATACATCACAATTATTCCTTCTGAATGAGAGGAATAAATCTACAATTGGAAATTTTTCCTCATGCCAAGCAACTATGATTCAGCATCTTCCTCCTTCTTATGTTCTCCATCAAACGTAGGAGGTTTAATCTTGTTCATCTCTCCTTTCAATTCATCCACTCCAAATATCCTATGCTTTCTGGTAGGATATGGGCTTGAACTATTGTGTGCCCTTCTCTTGGAGTGACTTTGGGAGTGATGATGGTGTCTACCAGCACTCCTTGATCTTCTCCCCTCAGAATTTCAGTGAATCCCTGTTCTTCTCAAGTCACCTTCCTTTTCTAATTTCTTTTCGATCCTATCCAGGCTCCTTAGCAACTTCTAGTTGAATTCTCCCTGTTGATCCTTGGCTTTCATCACTTTCGTCTATCAGCCCAGTGACTCTAGGCATCCCTCTATAATATTTCAATGATTTTCATCATATGCCCTTCCTTATCCATCTCTTTTCCATGCCCATTAGAGTCCAATCCTTTGACTCCTAATTTGACATCCATTCCTTCTCTTTCTTTCTTTGAACTGGAGTCAATCTGCACCTCTTCCATTCTCTTCTCTCAATGACAACCTTATTCAGTTTTGTCACTTTCTAAACTTCTACAAACACACATGAAGACAATAGGGATTTGTCAGGTCATCATTCCTTAACAAATTCCACGCAACTCATAAACAAATTGATTCAAGAAAACATTCAGTTTTCCATGAATTTTTTGAGCTCTACTTGATTCCATAGGAAACTCAGGCCATAGCCCTTTTCCTCTTAGTTCCCAACCCACACGACCAAGGCGTGACCTAGTGCTAGGTCTCAAGGTGCTACCCGGATTTTAGGCCTTCGAAACATTTCAAGGCACACACAACTATATACCAGAGTTTAGATTACCGAACTCATGAAGTCAGGTGGATCAATGGTCTACATTTACCCATCATCCAACGGCTGAAATCCATCGTGGTATTTCTATCTTCAAAGTTTTTGGGACTTCAGAGTTTGGTTTCAGACTTGTAGGCTCCCACTTTACCTCTCGAGCCCACATAGTACTAAGGCGATGACATGTGGTGCTCTTAAGATGGTTCAAGTTTCCTCAGGTGACGCCATTCGGCCCCACTATGTCTACTTTTGTTCGAGGCCCACTAGTACGTGGCACATATCCTACAAGTCCGCATGCATCCAAGTGATGTTGGCCTGACTCACTACTTCGGCTCTTCGAGATTTCACAATTTTGGGCTTCGGGAGTTGGTGCGTCAACACATCCCATTTCTCCCGACAACCAAAATCCCAAAATTACAATTGGCTAATCTGTAACACTGATCTAGGATGTTAGGCAATTTGTCACTCATTAAATACATAATTTCATTTATTTTCATTTCCACAACTCTTCTACATTTTCTCAATGATAAATCTAAATATCATGATGAAATGTGTAATAGATTAACTCTAAGATTTAGAACTTAAAACAAAAGCATACAAAAATATCAATAACAAAATACCACCAAAAAATACCTCCTCCTTAGTTTGTCGAAGCTCATCATTGTAATGTAGTCTTGGGCACTTACAGGAATTATTTTCACGCTTTCCCAAATTGAAACAATGGAATCCTCCTAGCCAACTAGGAGTCTAGACAACTTCCTAGCTCCAAGAAACCTTTCGGTTACTTGGCCCTCCATGCCCATGACTCCAAGAACAACAAAGCACAAATGCTCAAAGAAAACTATCACAAGAATTATATCTTCCAAGAATTTCACAACCTCTCATCATGCTCAAACCTCTCCATCATCCCCTCCTCACTACTTCTTCTCCCTATTTATCAAGTTTCCATACACACTTCCCCAAGTCTCCTCAACCACCCTCATTATTATCCATCAACCTCCCTTATCTAGATTTTTTGGGAAAAGATAAAAATAAAACTAAATATAAATGACTTGCATTAAACAACAATAAATAAAATGATAATTCTTTCTTCTCATGATATCTAATAAATGTAATTTGACAATTTTTCCCTAAATGTAAATAACACCCCACCATGATTATTTAATTCATCATACCCACCATCTATCAAAGTGAAGAAGGTATTTAATGCTTCTAGATATTTTGTATGCAATATAATTTACATATTCAATAAACATTCAATTAAATAGTTAGTAATTTACTTTATTTAATTAATACATTAATTAATTGTACTAGTGTACATGGGTAGGGTATCTGTGTGTAGCTAGCAGACACATATCTCATGTATGTACTAACGATAAACAACCATTGCCTCTAGTGCATAGTTCCTATATGATAACCAAGACATGTACGGCAACAAATCAAGTAATGCATCATTTAACAATCTTAATGAACAAAATTACACCAATTCGTCAATAACTCATTATCACAATTAAAATATCAATAGGAAATCAAAGAGGGTTCTAAACATGGTAGGAACCAAGTGAGTAAACAATAGTGGCATATCTAATCCCCAATCAGTATTCTAAACTAACATTGAAGCATCCTTCCTTCCTAACCTACTTCTATCTTCCATCCTATCCTTTTCTCTGTTCGACTAAGCTAGAGCGTCAACTATATTGACATAACTCCAGATAGAACCTGTAAGCGGAAGTGTCATACATCTCGACCAAGCTTCCCCAACAGGTAACTAACAATCGTCATCACACGTCTAAGGGAGCGTGAATTCACACAACTCTCCCACGACTCTAGGTTTCAGAGGATAAATGGTGGGCAATACCTCCACCCCTCAATATAGAACTAGGGTCAACACCCCACATCAGGCTCTATTGTGCAACTATTGTTCTTAGAGTCACGTCATCAAATAACCACTCTGGGCAAGTTGTGTGTCCTGTCAAAACCACACTTACCACAGATCATAGCAATATTTGAAACCATAAATTAAATCATAAGTACAACTTATAACATACACTATCTTTTGGATGTCTACAACATCCAAATTACGTCAACACTACAATCATTTGGTCATTACATAACTTGCCAACCTGCATCTTATTTAACCAATACTCATATCCATGTATATATGTCATAATCTCATATAAGAATCCATATCTGTATTGACGTTCAATTAAGAAATGTATGTTTATTTTTATCATGCCTTGCATATCTTATGCATTCACAACATAACTTAAACTAGTATCCATGTACCAAAATTCCACATTTAAATTGACATGTTTAACCAAATCACATAATCATCATCATCACAAACATATAACAACAAAATATAATATTGTGAAACTCACAAGTAAGTCTAGACGTACACCTCTCACATGTCTATATCAGCTTCACTGAGTCCAAATAGTTACGTAGCAATGAATTACTATAATGAGAAAAATCGAAGTTATAATTGCCTAAGGCCAAAATATTGGGCGTTACATACACCCACCCTTCAAGAAACTTCGTCCCGAAGTTATGGTCAATCTCAATATGAGGGAAAAATTCTTGACACAACTTATATATGTCTTCCATGATATCAAACCCTATGCGATCTTAGTCTCATTGGACCTTTACTTGATTAAAACGTGTTGACTATATTAATATATTGATTGCACTACCCCTATTTGTTAGGCACCTTAATGTGTCCCAAGTCTATTTTATTACCACTTGTAATTTAATTAATGAAACAAAACTCTTCTCATCTTAGAATCCATTACTCTAATCACTAATTACACATTTATTTATTTTTCTATTTATTATTACCTTTTTTACTCTTTTCTTATAATCACTTCCTAGTTTCTACTATTTTTCTTATTCATATTCTCTAATATATATATTTTTTTATTACTACATGTATTTTTTATTTTTATTTTACTACCTCTTGTATTTACCTATACCATCCCCCTTCTCTTGATCATTCATTGATTGATATATATATATATATATATATATATATATATATATATATATATATATATAATTGTCATATTTTTTATATCCATTCTAAGTTATATATGTCTTCCATACATCATCCTTTACTCATTACTTTATTATTTTTATTCTTGGATTTATAATTTATCTTCTCATCTTTTTTATTACCATTCTATTACTACCTCTCATTGCTTCATCATGGTTACATAATCGTGTCATTTCTTAAATATATCACACAACTCTCACCTTTTATTCCTTTTTCTTATTCAATCAACATTAACGAAGGAACTCATCACTCATGTTATTAGTGTTACCAACCCTTCTCAAGATATACATGAACTCCACTATTATGGTAAGATCAAGTAATTCAACAATTAAGAAAAAGTTTACTTATCATCACATTGATCAGTGGAAACTCGTCAATATACCCCTATCAGACATTATGTTATAAATGAACATTTTGTTACAATATTTCATTTATCATTCTAAACTCAAGTTCTAGGTTCACAACAAACGAGCACTTACAGTATACCATATCACCATGTACTAACGTAGATAATTGATTAAAGATAATCCACAACTACTACTATGGTAACTTGGCACTACACTTTCTTTAGCGTCAAGGCTTTCCCACTCGTGAGAGTAAATATCACTAGAAAAATAATACATATTCTCATGCACACATCATATAATTTGGAAGGATTAAGAGTAGAACACATCATTAGTTGTGGCTCATAATCATAAATATTATGGATAGTTTAAAATTCAATGTCCATCACAAAACCAACCTCTTGCTAACTTGTAAGTGGTCAATATCTTTCTTGTAATAATGATGTGTGAGTCATTCTTAGCTAAGGTTAGATTCTCCCTTATGATCAATAAATACCATGCTTATGACTATGTTTTCATCTGAAATTCCTTCCACTCACTTAAAAGGTGGAGGACGACCATAATGTTTCCCACGTCAACAATTTTTTTTTTTTAATCAGAATTATAATTTTATGACAACTTTACACAAATATCATAATAAGAATATCTAAAATGTTTAATATTTAAACATCTTATCCCTTCTAAGATCAACTATCAATGTTACTCTCAAACAATATCAACAATTTTGATGGGGAATAAATGTAATAATGAGCAATAAAAGAATAAGTATACCTACAATTTATTTATTTATTTTCAATTGATTTCAATATCATAACCTGTTTTTGTTAAAGTAATGTCATCTTGATAGAAGCATAAGGATGACACAAAAGTCAAGGAAGGATTTGTAGAAGCCATGAGATGTACAAATTTATGAAAGGTTATTATTCATTCAACACTTATTGATTAGACACATGTCCCTTATGATATGTGTTAGAGTATACTTCAAGTAATATACATAAATATGTCAATGGATAGTAATATCGGTTATGGAGCTAAAGAAGATAGCTCAAAGATCAAGAAGATATATGAGGGAATAGCCAAGCATGGGAATAGCCAAGCATCCTGTGGATTCAATATTACATAATGGTATTGGCTCTAAGTTTATCATATTTATGTTTGGATATTATGCTTGACCCTACTATTTACCTCACCAGTCCAATCAATTTTCAATTGTATTGATAGTTCTCCAATAGTGGGTACCCTGAGGTCTTCTTAGGTTGGACAACCAAAAAGTATGTGGATAGGATTGTATGGAAGGTCCAATCGAGAATAGGATGGAGGATATTTAATTCATCTTATATATACCTATGCATTGACCAATGGGTCATGTGGAAGAGGTAAAACCATAATGGAGGCCTTGGAAGTTTTGCATTAATGTCTACTGTGTCCATTGAATTCATGGATTTCTGATCATACCCAATAAGCATCGTATCATTTCTCTTCACGGGAACATTGGAAAGTGTAGTGTTTCTGCAAGATTTTGGAGCATTTGTTGGTCCATGCTTTCAATTTGTGACCTAGATGTATTTTTATCAATCATGTTGGCCTTGAGTTTTCCAAGGATATGAATTTGCTTCACATATCAAGGAAAAACATCAATTAACTCAAGATAGACGCAAGACAAAATGGATTTTTCCAATGTAGTTATGACAACTCTACTAGTTACAGTTATAGAGATTATGGGTAAGCAAACACGTGTTTCTTTAAGAGGAAATATCAACAAATGAGGGATAATTCCCCGTAGATTAACTAACAAAAACCAAATATAGACTTCACTAAATGCAGAGGAAAACATTGTAGTCCTCCTACTCATGAAAACGCTACCAAGTTTCTTACAGTCCATTTTAGAGGCCATCAAAGAACCTCCACGGTTACCTTTTCCCAGTTTCTTCCACTCCATTGTGGCATAGCACAAGTTGAGACAAACAGGCATGCCAAAGTAAAACAAGAGTACGCCTATGCAACAAACCTTCCAAAACAAATCACTCTCACTATATCTTCCTTTCTCCTCCCATCTATGAATTTTGTGGTCATTTGCTTTGGTTTTTCCATATTTATACCTTCGACTGCTATATATTTGTAGAAATAATATGTGTTTTACTCATCTATCCTTGCCTTAAAATATTTCGAATGAGACTGTGAATTCTATGTTGCTATCAGGGTTATGCCGTGGGTTATCTTGGGCCAAGTTTCTATATTAAAGGGGCTCAAAACCCACTTGTAAAACAAGTCATGGTGAATCTTGAGGATGTAAGTGTATTAAAAACACTTTTATGGTCCTCGCAATTCTTTGTAGTCTCAAACCCATTTGCGCACTCTGCTTGGCACTTTTAGAGATTTCTAAGTGAACACCAACCAATCTATTCAGGGAAATGGTTATGGCTTCTCTAATACTACCCACAATCATATCGTATGCGCTTAGAAATCCTGTCCTCTGTCATCCTACCTCTAAGTCAGTTTCCAGAGAGATTTTATTTCACAGGGGGCTTTCATTCAAGGCGCAGGGTTGTTCATCATGTTTAGTTGGAGGGTTCAACGACCGACAGGGGTGGGGGTCAAATTTTGGATTCTAGAAGTCATTGAGACATGGGTTATGTGTTATGTCCATAGAGGTTTCAGAATTAGGATTGATGGACTCTCCCATGATGTAGGTAATGTAAAGTAAGGTAAATTTATGAGGGACATTTTTTTTTTAGGTTCAAGACTTAAGCGACTCTAAGCCATGGAATTCATATAACTATAACCCTTGCCTTAAACAGAAATTTCATGAAGCATGTTTGAATCCCAAGCCCTATTTAGGATTTAGGGAGAACCCATGGGTAGTAAAATCTACACTTTGTATAATTTATCTTTTTGTGTATCTCTTGGAAAACTACTACAGCAACTACCGCTACAATTAACAAAAAATCCAATTCTTGCAATTGTAATTTTCAGGGTCATTTCTTATTCATAAAATGAGGAGCATAGTTATTGAGTAGGATTAAGTTTTTAGGTCTCAAAAATGAACATTCTTGTATAAAGAGTAGAGTAGAGGAATTATTGTTGTGGAACAAAATCCCATCGCAGGGTATGCCACTATAGTAATATCTCATAATACATTGCATAATATCACAAATGAGCCCACTAAGCTTGATATTGATACTTTTATTGATGTTAGTACCGAAGATCAAACAAACATAAGGACCTACACCCCAAAGATAGCTTTCAAATTGGCAAATTTTGTGGATGACAACAGTAATTTCTCTGAGATATTGTATCAATTTTCTGTGAACAAACAATGCTTGAAAGTCCCGACTGCATCAGTCCAGGAAACACAAAAGGACTGGACTGAGATGAAGAAGAAAACTAGGGTTAAATCCACTGAGGAAGGTAACTAGTTTGGCAAAGCTGGAAATATAAGAGTTTTAAGAAACATAACTAATATGGAAATTGATCACCCTCCATTCAAATGAAGTTTGGCACCATGCTCCTGGTTTAGAGGCACTGAGGACCTGCTAAGTTTGATGGTCTTGTAGAGTATTATTGGGGAGATAATATTTATCTAAGAGAATTAACTGAGTTAGCAATCCATTAAGGATTTTCTTAGATCGGTGGTTGTTTCCAGGTGAGAGGCACAAAAGAAAATTTGAAGCTTTAAGGGAACAATGAAGTGTCAAGACCGCGACCTCTAAGGCAGGATGATGAAATGAATCAAAATCCAACTCAAAAGCCAAGGCTCGTCGATAAAGTGAAAGAGAAGATCCCTGGAGGCCAGACTAAGACTCAGAGTCAGACTACTCAGTGCAACCCAGCTGACAAGCCTAGGATGGTGGATAAAATCAAAGAGAAGCTCCATTATTTTTCTAATGGAGAATTTGATGTGCGCCAACATCTCTCCACTTCATCCAGATATGGTGCTGGAAAAATAACAATGAGTGATGCTTATCAAAATCCCACAGCTCCTCCCACTGGATGTACTCTGATACTTTTAAATATTGTGGCCAAGCATGGAACTTGTGAACCTACAAAGAATCCGATAAAGGAGATATAACAATTATCTATACACTTGGAGAGTCTTCTAAAGTCTGCAGAGGACACACTTACTGGGGAAACACATGGTTAAAAAAAAATACCATCATGGTTAAGGAGATGGAAATCTCCTTGGGACAGAAAGCAAACAATTTGAGAATTAACACATAAAGGTGAGGAAGAGGTGTATCATCTACGAATGAGGCTACAGGAAAGGTTTCCCCAGATATTTGATGAAGATTATCATCTTGATGTCTACTTGATAACTGCAACCTAGGTCCCTCGGGCCCTAGCTAGTGCAGTTACATTTGGCATGGGGATTTTTGCTAGGAAAGGAGTTCTTGGAGCAGGCCAGCATCGTGCATTTGATTTTATAAGCGACAGTCGAACAAATGATATCCATTTGCGATTTCATGATACTTTCCAAACATACAAGGAGTTCAAGAGAAAATAAAATAAAAATTGAAAGAGTTAGTTTTTCCATTTACCCAATAAGCGGTTCGTTGAGGAATTTAAGAAAGTTGAAGTATAGCATACGAAGTTGTGGGAATTTCATGTTTGTTGCAATGTGTTGTTTCTTTCATAATGCCGGATATATGGGGGACCAACAATGATGCAACATTTTTTAATGTTCACATACATTGGCGTTGTAATTTCCAAGTAATATTTAGCACTCTTTTAGAATTTGCAACTCAGTATTGACGATGTTGGATTTTAGCAGGCTTTATTTCCTGAATAAATTCTGCTAATTTAAGGGCAACGGTGGCACAGTGATGACTCCAGGTAGAAAAAAATTGGTTGAATAACACTGCGTCTTGATGAGCATTGTTGGTATGCCAAGTGGTTTTATCAAGTCAGCTGGAAGTTCATCCAAGTTGATTGGAGGATGACATACACAGTGGCGTCCTTGCTATAACAGTGGCACTTGCATTGCATAACTTCTTCTACATTCAATATGGAAATATAAGGCATTCGAGAATGGATTTAAAGGAAATTCTGAATTTATATTTTAGTTTTTGTTTTAATTTTCGCTTCAAATGTCCAAGTAAAATTTAGTAGCAGTAGAGGCCACAACAAGAATAGTGGTCTTACATCTCCGTAAATGTGAAGGTAACATTTCAAAGTGCCTAATTGGGGAGATAATTAGTTTTTGTTTATGGTGAGGTTACCTTAGTTACAACATCCAAGTAGTTGTTTTGGTGATGAAGCAGTGCACAGTCTTGAAGTGAGTCATGGAGTCATTTTAGCAGTATGAAACTTGTCAAAAGATTGTCTGATGATTAGGTTATGCTATTTGAATCACTGCAAGCACTGAAACGTCAAAAATGTTTTATGGAGTGATTGTTTGAGGCAGATAGTGATACTAGAGGCATTTTTATGATCAGTCTTTGGTTCATGTCTTATAGTAGGCAATTATAAGTGTGGTTCCTCTTAGCCGTTCTAAGGAGGAAGATTCTGAATGTAACAACCCAAATTAGATGTAGACCTTGCAGACCACATTGGCACAAAGACAAAATTCCAGTGTTGTGGGTGGTGAAGCCCAGGTTTCGGTTTTGAAACCAGGCTCTGATACCATATGCAACATCCATCTAGGATGTTAGGCAATTTGTCGCTCATTAAATACATAATTTCATTTATTTTCATTTCCACAACTCTTCTACATTTTCTCAATGATAAATCTAAATAACATGATGAAATATGTAATAGGTTAAATCTAATATTTAGAACTTAAAACAAAAGTATATAAAAATATCAATAACAAAATACCACCAAAAAATACCTCCTCCTTAGTTTGTCGAAGCTCATCATTGTAATGTAGTCCTGGGTGCTTCCAAGCATTCTTTTCCTGCTTTCCTAGAGCGAAAAAATGGAATCCTCCCATCCAACTAGGAGTCTAGCCAAATAACTAGCTCCAAGAAACCTTTCGGTTTCTTGGCCCTCTGTGCCCATGACTCCAAGAACAACAAAGAACAAATGCTCAAAGAAAACTATCAGAAGAATTATATCTTCCAAGAATTTCACAACCTCTCATCATGCTCAAACCTCTCCATCCTCCCCTCCTCACTACTTCTTCTCCCCATTTATCAAGTTTCCATACACACTTCCCCAAGTCTCCTCAACGACCCTCATTATTATCCATCAACCTCCCTTATCTAGATTTTTTGGGAAAATATAAAAATAAAACTAAATATAAATGACTTGCATTAAACAACAATAAATAAAATGAAAAGTCTTTCTTCTCATGCTAGCTAATAAATGTAATTTGACAATTTTCCCCTAAATGTACATAACACCCCACCATGCTTATTTAATTCATCATACCCACCATCTATCAAAGTCAAGAAGGTATTTAATGCTTCTAGATATTTTGTATGCAATATAATTTATATATTCAATAAAAATTCAATTAAATAGTTAATAATTTATTTTAATTAATTAATACATTAATTAATTGTACTAATGTACATGGATAGGTTATGTATGCATAGCTAGCAGACACATATCTCATGTATGTACTAACGATAAAAAACTATTGCCTCTGGTGCATAGTTCCTATATGATCACCAAGACATGTAGGGCAATATATCAAGTAATGCATCATTTAATAATCTTAATGAACAAAATTACAATAATTCATCAACAACTCATTATCACACTTAAAATATCAATAGGAAATCAAAGAGGGTTTTAAACATGGTAGGAACTAAGTGAGTAAACAATAGTGGCATCTCTAATCCCCAATCAGTATTCTCAACTAATATCGAAGCATCCTTCCTTCCTAACCTACTTCCATATTCCATCCTATCCTTTTCTCTGTTGGACTAAGTTGGGGCATCAACTATAATGACCTAACTCCAGATAGAACCCGTAAGCAGAATTATCTTACATCTCGACCAAGCTTCCCCAACAGGCAACTAACAGTCATCATCACATGTCTAAGGGAGCCTCACTTCACACAACCCTCCCACGACTCTAGGTTTCAGAGGCTAAATGGTGGGAAATACTTCCACCCATCCTTATAGAACAAGGGTCAACACCCCACATCAAGCCCTATTGTGAAACTATTGTTCTTAGAGTCACGTCATCAAATAACCGCTGTGGGAAAGTTGTGCATCGTGTCAAAATCACACTTACCACATATCATAGCAATATTTGAAAGCATAAATTAAATCATAAGTACAACTTATAGCATACACTATCTTTTGGATGTCTATGACATCCAAATTACGTCAACACTACAATCATTTGGTCATTACATAACTTGTCAACCTGCAACTTAGTTCACCAATACTCATATCCATGTATATACATCATAATTTCATATAAGAATCCATATATGTATTGACGTTCAATTAAGAAATGTATGTTTATTTTTATTATGCCTTGCATATCTTACGCATTCACAACATAACTTAAATTGGTATCCTTGTACCAAAATTCCACAATTAAATTGACATGTTAAACCAAATCACATAAGCATCATCATCACAATCATATAACAACAAAATATAATATTGTGCAGCTCAAAATAAAGTCTATATGTACACCTCTCACATGTCTATATCAGTTTCACTGAGTCCAAATAGTTACTAGGAAATGAATTACTATAATGAGAAAAATCGAAGTTATAATTTCCTAAGGCCAAAATATGGGGCGTTACATAATCTGCTAGATCCAACAGTTGAGATATTTTCCCAAATCTATGGTGTATATCTCCTTGGATTTTGGGGTTTCAAGTTTCAGAGGTGTTCACCTCTCATCACATCCCATCATCTGACTTCACGAAATCCGAAGGGTTCTCCTGAATAACTCAAGCACAACTCCACAAGATCTAACGATCGAGTCCTCCTCCCAGATCTACGACATAGATATTCTCAGGTTTTCAAGGTTTCATGTTTTGGGGTTTTTTGTCTCAACTCTCCCTGCTTTTCCCGACAGTCGAAATCCCGAAAGGCTTCTCGAATATCCTTCTGGCACCTTATCTAGATCTAACGGTCGTAAATTTATTTTCTTCTAAACAGATCATATGGCTCCCATACTCCAAGTGTTGAGTGGTCTCTCTCTCTTTGGTCAAGTACCATGCCGGCTACATTTTTATTCTACCACTACTCTTCCTAAGATTCTAAACACATCCAAGTAACTCCTTGGCACTAAGGAATGCTCTAAGGTTTGAAATTGGTTCCTTCAACACAATTTCACTCCATACCTTGTGTCCAAAGACCACTTATCTGGCCCATCCAGGTTTAGCATGGAAACCTTGGCTCTGATACCACTTATTTGGCCCATACAAGATTTTGGAATAATATTACAATATTATTCCCAAGGACTTAATCCCCTAGGCTTAGCCCATAGGCTCAACACTTAGCCTTTATTTCCAACCTTTCAGCCCCTTCCACCTTACCCACCTTGTGGAAGCTTATTCCATCATCACTCATTCATTGTGGTTTGTCTACACGCAACGATGTTTATATATTATATTAATGTACTGCATAATTACATATACAAAATGAAACTTGTAGCCTTACTACTCAGGCTCTCTAGACTAATAAACACATAATCCCGCCAACTTATCAATACTCATCTCACCAGCCTACAAAACATGATTTACAATTCATAAACATGATTACAATAGGGCTCGTCCTTAGGGATATTACATCGAAGGTCATTTTTTATTGCCTATCCATGGGTTTTCTTACATTGTTATAGAGTCAATAAATTTTCACATGTAGACATATCACTAACCATAGAGATTGAGTTGGGTTTTATTCTTAGACAATTTGGAATTCACTAAGAATTCCAACACTTCACTAGGATGGTGAATCTAGGAATAACCAACAATTATACATTCCAAGGACCTGCTTTCCTCACTCAAGAGTTGACCTAAAAATAAACTAAATAGCTCACCTAAAAAAGATAAATCAATAAAAATCCAAATAACTAGTTATTAAATTATTTTTTTCTAGGTTAGAAAGCCCAAAGAATCATGATAGACATAATCATGTGATACCATTATTTTTTCGTTATTATTAGACTTGCAACTATTATTGGTTCCTAACTCTGTGATTGAAATAACCTATTTCTGCAACATAAGTACTCTAAAAGAAAACAAATAAATAGCAGGTTGTGTCAGCCCTACACTCACTGGTATATTCATCAATCTTCTTCTTTATGCCGATGATATCGTTCTTATGGAAAGGAGTCCCCATGATCTTGAAAACCAACTAAGAATCCTCAAGGATTTTTTCTCCAATATGGGTATGATTGTTAATATTGATAAGACTAAGGTCGTGATTATTAAATCCAATAAGATCCCTTATGATACCTTTGTATATGACAAAAACAACTTGGAGGAAGTGAATTCATACAAATATCTTGGAATTTATATTCACCAAAAGCTTAATTGGAATTATAGCATTGAGAAAAGGATTATTGGGGGATGGAAATCTTATTATGGGCTTGAAAACAATTGTAAATCAACTGAGCTTTGGAGTTGGGATAAGAAGAAACTCCTCTTTAAGGCTCTTGTTACACATGGTATTCTTTATGTATGTGAAGTATGGGGCTGTAGTATCTCTCGTGAATCCTAGAGAAATATAGAACAATTACAAAAGAATTTTATAACCTGTAGTCTCAAAATTAAAGGAAATACGCCCTATCCCATCCTCCTCGTAGAAACTAGCCTATCCCCTATTGATAGCATGGCTATGACTAGATACCTAATGTATAAGAACAAGTTAAACAATATGGAATACAAGAGGCTACCTAAAATTTCTTCCAAATCAAGTCATAACCACCATCGACTCAAGCGAGGATGGCATAAAGATGCCCAATCTTGGCTAAACTATTGGGGAATAATGGAAGAAACCATTTTGCAGAATAAAAATACTATTAAAAAGAAAGTCAAATCAAAATTTAAGGAAAAAAATGTGGTGTGATAAAGAGTCAGAGGAAAAAAGAAAATTAAGGTATTATAAAGATGTAATCAACCCTAATCTAGAAGATCAAAATTATCTATTTGTTTTCCCAAGTGTAAAGAAAAAAATAAGCATTGCTAAGATAAGAACAAATTCTCACGAGCTCCATAGTGAAACTGGAAGTTGGTCAATTCCTAAAATGCCATGGGATGAAAGAGTGTGTCACCTTTGTGACACTAATAAGGTTGAATATGAAAATCACTTTCTCTTAGATTGTCTAGCCTATACCCATATTACATCTCATTTTCAAAATATTGATCACACTACCAACCTTCCTAACCTCTTAACTCAACAAAAGTATGGTGATCTTGGAAAGCTTCTCTTAATGCTTTTAGAGCACAGAAACTAAATTCTAAAGAATCACAAGTAATCACTTACCCTCTTAAGGTCTGATAGACTAATTAGGTCTTGGTGGACGTTAATCATCATCATCATCAACAACAACAACAACATTCAAGAAAAATTAAACTACAACTACAACATACACAAAACATACACAATACCTCACCTCAGAGTGCCCCCCCCCCCCAATCAAAGGTTCAACTTGTGCACTTTCTACAGAATTCCCACACACTCTTAAAAGGAAATCATGCACTGTAATGATCTTTGACATATATATTAAGTCAAAGAGTGTTAGAATACTAACAATATATGTACCCTCCACAAAGATGAGAGTGCCCTATTTATATAACACGACCAAAGTATCTTTGCGTTCAAAAATAACGATGACTAAGATCCTATATGCTTGGGGGTTCATTTTAATTACAAATTGATATTTGGAACACTACAATCCATAAGTGATCACAGTCTCCTGAAACAAAATTAACATGATAAGAAAACTCAATTCATTTTCTTATCAAACCTTGAAGCGTGTGGGAATCGTGGCTCTGTTTTCATAGTACAAGATTAGATTGGTTGAAGGTTGGCATACTCATCAATTACTCTGGACAAGAATAGGCACAAATTGTGGCAACATCCTAAAATTTAATGCACAGATGCCACTAGACATGAATAGTACTTTGTCCTTAATAACAACAAGTTGGCATATTCTTCATTGTTGCCATAACTGTTCGATATCTTCCTCAACTTGTCAGAACTATGTGAGGCCATTTGATACCCTGTGAAATAGATTGTGAAATTCCTGCCACAAGTTGTGTTAGCAAGGTTTATTTAGACATATATATTATGACAACATCCTTCATCATTCACTAAAACACAAATAATTTCACAACCTTCCCTAAATTTAATCATGCTAACAATAAAGAAACCTAAATTGCAATCCTCCTTACCTTGTGAGATGCACATAACAAATTAGTGATGATAACAAGGATTAGGGCTTAAACTAGGTTCTTGTGATAAAGAACGAGATAGTTATAGGTGGTGTTAGCTCATGATAGTATCCACTGATCAAATGCAATCAAATGCAATCTTTCAAGTTATTGTTGGGTTTTAGGTCAAATGTTTATATTTCACAAAGGAAATTTAACATCTCTTGTGTGTCAAATGACCCTTGAGTCATGTCTAGGTGTTGTTACTACTTCCTCTATTATGCTTGTTAATCACCATCTCATCACCATGTTGAAATTTCTTTTTGTCTTATTCTAGTCAGCCTACTAGCCAAAGTATACCATCAATACCATCCTGCAAACTCAAAAAGAGAAAAATTTGTGAAAAAACAAGATTTTTGTTGCATTTTCAGAACAATGTGACCCTTCTACGCAGTGTGACCCACTGTGTGACTCTTCTGCGTAGTGCAACCCATAGAGTGCCACTTCTGAGTAAGGTTGGAAAATTCAGTTTTTGAATGCCTTCCCATTGGTATTTTCTCGAGTTTGATGGTTCATTAGAAATTAGATAAATGGTGCCACTTGAACTAGTTTCTAGAATTCAAAATGGACTCCTAAAAGTTTTCCCAAAACAACCTTGAACTAGTGTGAGGCTTCTGCAGTTTTGGACGTTGTGCTTCTGTCAAACTTTCAAATTTTTAATTTTTTCCTGTTTTGGTCGAAGTCAAAGGTAGTAGATCGAATTGTAAAAGGTCATATGATGTAATTACCAACAATGATTTCATTCCATGACCCAACATACCATTTAGGCATTCTTTTGAACAATCAATGGGAAATTCTAAAATCCCCAAACAAACTTATTGTCTTGTTCCAAAGTGAAATTCCATAAAAAAAACACACTTATTTTTTCACAACCATGGATGCTATATTCCATGAGTATTAGTTTAGATCAGATATAGTGAAGAAGATTTTGATTATTGTGTTGGAATCTTGGATTTGGTTCACAACAAGGATCATGCAATTAACAAGTTGAGGAACCTCTCCAAGTCACCGTGGACTAAGTCCTCGACGCATTTAATTCCCAACAAGGTTTCACTAATTCTATTGCAAATAGAAATGATTGTATTCTATTTCTAGAAGACATTGCCCATAATAACATTATTTTTTAACACATTTTTTATTGCCTATCCATGGGTTTTGTTACCTTGTTCTAGAGTCAATAAATTTTTACATGTAGGCATATCACTAACCAAGGAGATTGAGTTGGGTTTTAGTCCTAGACAATTTGGATTTCGCTAAGAATTCCAACACTTCACTAGGATGGTGAATCTAGGAATAACCAACAATTATTAAATTCCATGGACCTGCTTACCTCACTCAAGAGTTGACCTAAAAATAAACTAAATAACTTACCTAAAGTAGATAGATTAATAAAATTCCAAATAACTAGTTATCAAATCATTTTTTTCTAGGTTACAAAGCCCAAGGAATCATCATAGACATAATCATGTGATACCATTGTTTTTCCCTACTTATTAGACTTGCAAATATTAGTGGTTCCTAACTCTATGATTGAAATAACCTATTTCTGCAACATAAGTACTCTAAAAGAAAACAAATAAATAAGATTCAAGAAAAATTAAACTACAACTACAACATACAAAAAACATACACAATACCTCACCTCAGAGTGCCTCCCCTCAAAGGTTCAACTTGTGCACTTGCTACAGAATTCCCACACAATATTAAAAAGAAATCATGGACCCTAATGATCTTTGGCATATATATTAAGTGAAAGAGTGTTAGAATACTAACAATATATGTACCCCCGCAAAATATGAGAGTGCCCTATTTATATCACACAACCAAAGAATCTTTGCGTTCAAAAATAGGGATGAAGAAGGTCCTATATGCTTGGGGGTTCGTTTTAATTACAAACTGATATTTGTAACACTGTGATCCATAAGTGATCACAGTCTCCGGAAACAAAATTAACATGATAAGAAAACTCAATTCATTTTCTTATCAAACCTTGAAGCATGCGAGCATCATGGCTCTATTTTCATAGTACAATATTAGATCGGTTGAACGTTGGCATACTCATCAATTCCTCTGGACAATAATAGGCACAAATTGTTGCAACATCCTAGACTTGAATGCACAGATGCCACTAGACATGAATGGTAATTTTTCCTCAAAAACAAGAAGTTGGAATATTCTTCATTGTTGCCATAACTGTTTGGTATGCTCTTCAACTTGTCCTAACTGTGTGAAACCATTTGATACCCTCTGAAATAGATTGTGAAATTCCTACTACAAGTTGTTTTAACAAGGTTTATTTAGACATATATATTATGACAACATCCTTCATCATCACTAAAACACAAGTAATTTCACAACCTTCCCTAAATTTAACCATGCAAACAAGAAATAAACCTAAATTGCAATCCTCCTTACCTTGTGATATGTACACAACAAAGTAGTGATGATAATGTTGAAATATCATAACTGCAAAGACTATTCTATTTTATTACTGATGTGTTATTCATTAGATCAATCCCCTTTTGTGGATTGATCATGTCGGGTATTGT
>ML784707.1:291661-324564 GCA_009831015.1 Picea engelmannii | reverse complement strand
ATTGTAAGTGACCAAATCCCCTTTTGCGGATTGGTCAAACCCTAATTGTAATGGGCTAAATGAAAATTCGACCCCATAATATATTAAAGTGGTTATAACAACCCATAATATATTAAAGTGGTTATAACCACCCAGAATGAGAAGTCGGGCCTGCCAGTGAAAAGACACCATGATGCAATGCCCCCACCTCAGCAGGGTCTGCTGACCTCTCGGTCACTGGATCTTCTCAATCTTAGAGCTGGAACTGCTTGAAGATTTCCTGTTGGAATCCTCACAAAATATCCACAGGTCCTATGTGTAACTTAACCTGCACGAACAAGAACTAGGCGTGAGTTTCCTTCATATGACCACAGGCTGTGACCATGAGCCTAACCAAAAAGACGTTTCATGATTTCACGCATCGGGTCTTTGCATGTGAGTCACCCTGATTCTCCCAACCTATAAAACCCCGACATGAGCCTACCATGTACTAGCTCCTCCCTTATCTTCCCTCAATGTGACCTACGGTCATGACCTGGGGCTCAACTCTCAATCACGTCGGGATTTCGCATATGGTGAACTCCCGATATGATTAGATCTACAATCCACAATCTTCCTTCAATCGATGACTATGATCAAGTTGCGATTTCACGTTTTGCAACTTTGCGGTTTGGTTCACCTATGTTATCTCGATCCTCTATTTCCTGATATTTTTGAGCATTAGATCAATGACTCACAACTCCCCACAATATAACGGCTGAGATCAACTCGCGACTTCATGTTTCACGACTTTGGAAGATGGCTTTATCCATGCTCCAAATTCTCGATTGTCGATTCTAGCTTGCCTCTGATCGACGGTCTATATCTCTCCATGATTCAATGGTTGAGATTAAGTTGCGAATTTGGGTTTTACCAATTTGCTTACCCTATGAACTTCCAAAAGGTTAAGGTTCACGCACTTACCCTTGGATCCAACGATTGTTGGTTCTCGTGTTCAGATCCAATGATTGGGGTCTAATATCCTCCTCTACGTGTTCCACCTGTCTGGACTATGTTCTGACGATCCAAATATTTCCCGATGGTCGATCCAACGATCACAATCACTTCTCCTTCTCAGCTTGTGCTTTCTCCAAACTTATAAAATTTCGACCATTTAAAGGCTCCGACCTTTGATTCTTCCACAAGTCCACTTCTTGGGCCTTCTCTGCACCTCTAGAAAACGTTATCTCTTCTGAGATTCCTCGCCTTATGTTCCTTTGACCTCCTAAAGGGTCACTTTGACACTTAATCGAGTCTTTGATCTGTGCACTCCCTGCAACAGATCCTTAGAAAAAGTTTTGCGTTCTTGTGGCCGACTGTGCACACCTTGCACGAGTCACTTTTCACTCCTTGCAAAGGGAAAGTTTCGTGCTATTTCTTCTGAGCTTCGGAATCGCAACAGACTCCGTCAACACACTCCGTGCGTTCGATGTGCACACCTTGCACTCATTGAACATAAGAGAAACACTTGAAACTTACACTAACATTCACAATTTCATCTACTCATAATGATATTCATTCATTCATGAAAACAATAATAACAAAGAATTGCAAACAATAGTAGTAACACACATTTGGATCAATTTTCCTCTGTTATATTCACTTAGACAAAAAAATTGCTATAACTATATTCAAACAGTAAATAATTTTTTTTTAAAATACAATAAAATAATTTTATGTATTTATGCCTTTATTAAATGTTAGTAGAGTAAATAACACTAAATTTTATAGAAATATTTATAAATTCAATTTAAAAAAAAAATACAATAACAAAATTTTATTTATTCATTAAATGTTGCAAGACAATAAATTAAAGTGGTTTATCTTAATGAAATTCAATATAAAATGTTGACAAAAATTCATATATTTAAGTTAAACACTTCATGTTTATGTGAGTGTTGGTATATTAATACTGACACATTTTAACCAAATTAAATATATTTAAGTTTAATGCTTAATATGTTTATATCAATGTTAGACATGGTGTTGAGTCCTCAATACTTCTAAACTTATGAAGTTTGCACAGTTGCACTATGTTGACTTGCTCTCTTTCATAACGAGCTCAAAGCCTAATTCATGCATGTTATATTTTCTTACAAGGTTTCAGAAAGTGCTATGAAAAGACGTATTCCGTTAAAGAGAGACTTTAAACTTTCCTCAAAAGGTTTTAAGGAATTGGTATCAAAAGTATATTTCTAAAATTCCTTGAAATTTGTGGAGTTTAAATATTTTAAAGGAGTGTATTCACGAAGATAATATAGAGTATTGATACATGTTAACTAGATTAAATATATTTAAATTTAATGCTTAATATGTTTATATCAATGTTAGACATGGTGTCGAGTCCTCAATAGCATGCCCTTCTAAACTTAGGAAGTTTGCAGAGTAGCACTATGTTGACTTGCTCTCTTTCACAACGAACTCAAAGCCTAATTCATGCATGTTATATTTTCTTACAAGGTTTGAGAAAGTACTATGAAAATACGTGTTCCCTTAAAGAGAGACTTTAAATTTTCCTAAAAGGTTTTAAGGAATTGGCATCAAAAGTATATTTCTAAAATTCCTTAAATTTGTGGAGTTTAAATGTTTTACATATTTTAAATGAGTGTATTCATCAAGATAATATAGAATATAGAGAAGTATCCAAAAAAAAATAATAATAAAGGTTTTTATGTATTGTTATGTATTGAGGTAACTTTTGATAAATAACACTTAGTATAAATACAATATATCTGATAAGGCTTACTAGAAGGTTTTTTCTCTAAAATGTTCTTAGGTTATAGATAGTATCATATAAATAGGTGTAATTGATGTAATGCAAATGGTTGAAGAGTATTGTATTTGAAACTTACTTTATTAAGAGGTTTCCCCCTAAAAAAGGCAAGTTAGTGGATTCTTCCATTTAAAAAAAATCAATTGTAAGGGGTTACCCTAACTGAATGGTTTCATATTAATAAAGTGTAGAGTTCTTATGTATTGTTCTTGGATTTTTTTATATGTGATTGTATTTTTATATATAAGAAACTTCACAATTGGTATGATTGTGCTTTCTTTGGCTAAGAAAATGGGCAATTATTTTTTCCATTTTGTAAATTTTCAAATAAAAAAGAAAAAAGACTAAACACCTAGGGAAATTCTTGTAGATTTTTTAAAAAAACATTCAAGAAAATGACAATATATTTGTATTACTCTCTTAAAATCAACCAATTTAATAATAAAAATAAAAATAAAAAATCATTTGAATCAGAGTTAAAATCAATATATCATTGATTTATAATCAATAAATGTTCACAGTTTTATGACCACATGATTGTGCCAGATTCTGTAACAATTGGTGCAAGAATTTTCCAAACAAATTATGTGTTTGAGTTCTTCTCAGAAAATAAACCAATTTAAAAAAAAAAATATTGTCTAAATCAGAGCTCTCTAAGTGAATTTGTTGTTGAATTGAAATCAACAATTAAGTGAATGTGTTGTTGAATTGAAATCAACAATTTTCAAGGATTTTTGGTGACTGAAGTGTGATTGGACAACTCATAAATTTTGATAGAGTGCTCATATTTCTACTAAATCCATGCCATTAGATAGAGGATTTTTATAGATTTCTTATGGAATATTACATCTGTTGCTTACAATGGATATTCACTTTCAAATCTTTATTAGCATAAACAACTCTCTCTTACATAGTCAAACTCTCTCTAGTATACTCTAGTATAAAAGATGATATTCAAGATATTCAAGAGTTCATAAAGAACTATATTATGAAGACCATATACACTTACATCAAGGAAGAATATAATTAAGAAGGATCCCTTTTTATGATTTTGAGACTAATTGTGATGATTTATATATGGATAGTTGTCATTTATGAAATTACAACCATTTTAATATTTTACATGATAAATCTACTCCACGTACATTATGGAGAGTAGTCAATAACCTTCTATAAATACTATTTTTTAGTTTCCTCACTCTCATAGGACTTGTTCTCTTTCATAACAAAAGAGAAGCCTAATTCATGCATGTTATATTTTCTTACAAGGTTTGAAAAGGTAATATGAAAAGACGTTTTCCCTTGAAAAGATACTTTAAACTTTCCTCAAAAGGTTTTAAGGAATTGGTATCAAAAGTATATTTCTAAAATTCCTTGAAATTTGTGGAGTTTAAATGTTTTACATATTTTAAATGAGTGTATTTACGAAGATAATAAAGAGAATAATAATAGAGTTATTTTTAATGTATTGTTATGTATTGAGGTCACTTTTAGTAAATAAGACCTAGTATAAACACAATAAATGTGATAAGGCTTACTAGAAGGTTCCTCCTCTAGCATATTCTTAGGTGATAGGTAGTATCATCTAAATAGGTGTAATCGATGTAATGTACATAGTTGAAGAGTATTGTATTTGGAAGTTAGTTCATCATGAGGTTGCCCCCTAGAAGAGGCAAGTGAACAAGAGTGGATTCTTCCATTTAAAAAAATCAATTCTAAAAAGTTACCCTAGCTCAATGGTTTCATATTAATAATGTGTGGAGTTTTTATGTATTTTTCTTGGATATTTTATATGTGATTGTATTTTTAAATATAAGGAACTTCACAACTAGTATATGTATTATTTTTTAGGCCAAGAAAATGGGTAATTTGTTTTTTACATTTTGTAGATTTTGTAGATTTTCAAGTAAAGAAGAAAAAAAACTAAACAACCAGGAAAATTATTTTAGCTTTTTAAAAAACAAAATGAATAAAACAACAATATATTTGAATTATTCTCTTAAAATTAACCAATTTAATAATAAAATATCATTTGAATCACAGTTATGGAAGTCAATATGTCATTGATTTATAATCAATAAATTTTCACAGTTATCAGAAGTCTCAAGAGTGGAAACTTTGTCTTTCAAAGGCCCGAGACTCTTGATACGGCTCTAGATTGTTTATTTATTACTTTAAATAAAACTTAACAGAGCAAGAGATCTGTTATCATACCCGAGGAAAAAATGGCTTCATGGCTTTGATACCATTTGTAAACTTAGAGCCTTCCTCCGACGGAGAATGAAGCTTGAAGATGAATCTGTTTTGTGTGTCTATATTTCTTCTACTACTTGACCTTCTACATCTTTCTACTCTCTGCAATGCCAATCTAGTTATCCTCGCAAACCCCAAGTTGAACCTTATATGCTTCTAAAGAAAACTCCAACCTTCCACCATAAACTGCCCTTAGTGGCCACCTGCCTAGCGGGACTTACACAAGTGCTCCAAGACCTAAGAGAACCTTGGCACACCTTTCCTCCAAAGATTTATCTTTCACTTGAGAGAACCTCGGCTACCATAATCTTTCAAGGCACATTAATTGCAATAGTAGGCAAATAGAAACGAGAGTATTCAACAAATTCATAATAGGAGACAACATTCATATTTCATAAATGCTTGCAGAAGTCTTTATATTAAACATAGAGAGATGAAGCTCTAAAGCCAGGGTATACAATATGAGAAGGATGCTTAGAGTAGAATGCTCTTACTCTCTCACACACTTACAAACTTATGCAAACTTTCATACACACAGAATGACTCAAAAGATCAGACAGAAGGGAGCTTTAGAAAGACTTGGACTACTTACAGACTGACTGACTCTGAAAAAATCCTCAAGAAAACTCTTCTAAAAACCTCCTCCTCGAGAATGAACTCCTCATCTCCTTATATACAAATTTGTGGAGAAGAGAATCATTTCATCGATGAGACTCGACAAGACATTGGACCCTACTTGTCTTCCACTCAATCTGCTTTTAGAGATTTGGCGGTAGAAATCGTGCAAGATTCTTCCAACCAAATCATAACTTTATTCTCCACTAAGAAAATTAAATCTTACTTTAGATCTAGCGGGGTAGTCGTGCAAGATTCCCAGACCAGTAGTCATACTCAAGGAGACACTTAAAAAGGAATCTTGGAAATGTGGGTCAAACCACGCCAAAAGTTGGAAAAGTTCTCCAATTTTCCAAGATGCTCATTATTACAAAGTGGATATTGGTCATGTCAACCTACTAAACCCGATTGGCACCACTGTCAACCAATTAGACTTGAAGTACACTGTGGAGGTTGGTATTTTCAACCCACGAAAATCGACTGACACCACTGTCGGCTGGTAAGACATTATGAAACATCATTCCACTGGCTGATCATGAAAATGTTGAAAGCGATCTAGATCCCAGTGTTGAGTGTAGATTTCTCGGTACATTTCAGGATCTCCATCATGATCTTCATCCTGTTGTAGGACATATCTTGTTATGATGACCCAAGGATGCTTTTCTATGATAAAAAGCATTTTATAGTCGTTTTCCGAAATTTGTTCCAGATTGTATACAATGTTTGGAAAATGTATGTGAGCGAATAAAAACATTATGGTAGTGTCAATAACATCTGGATGAATAGTGCTAGGATTCAAACAAAACTTTTTCCACCAATCTATAATCCATTCAGGTTTTGGAAACGATGAAAACTGATCAGAAAATTTAATCATACAATAGTAATATCTATATCTGTCAGTCCACAAGCAAACATGATCCCACATTGATTTATACTGGAAATAATTTATCTGAAACATTTCCCAATGATGATCTTGTTGTGTCCATGACTATATATATTTCATTATGTTAATTTGTAAAAAGTTCCATGGCGGAGTTTGCTTCCATCTCTGTGTTGTCTGACAAAACCAGTTTCTGTTAGCAGTTTTGATTCTGGTTAGGTCTCCCATTTCAACCAACTTTTTTCTAGATGCAATAGTAGATGCTTGGTGCATTTTCCCTATCACATATTGAGGTGGAATGACATGAATACTAGTATTTGTAGAGAAACCTGGTAATACAAACTCTACCCCTTCAGACCATCTTAACTACCATTGTGGTACCCAATTTTCACAATATACATCCCATGTTGTATGATCATCTAGATATTTTGTGACAGGATTATTTCTATAATCATCCCAAGTATTGATAATTACCATGCTTTTTGAACAATATGCAATTTGGGCATGTGTTTTTGAAATAAAAGCTAAGGTCTTCCTTTTTGGCGGGTGGCCATTTATACTTGGTAATGTGATAAAATATCCAGGATCACCACTGGGAGTTTGAGAGGAGCCATGTGGCTCTACTGCAGATAGGAAAGGAGTTCCTAGAATGAAGTCGACTAGTAATTCACATAATAAAAATTTCATTCCCAATGCATATTCATCAAACAATAAGATTCCTTTGGGAATTTCAAAATCCATTTATGTAGAAACATTCCCTAGACCTATAGCAGAATAAATGCTGGAAAACCAGTATTTGTGGGGGATTAAATCTTTATGCACTAAATTCATATATGATCCTATATCCAATAGTGCATTCAAACAAAAGATTTCAGAATTTATTTCTAATTTTATCTTCACCTGATATTTCTGAAATCTAACGGGCAAGATTTTCATTGCTGCTAACCCTTGGAGTTGAGCTGTATTTTTTGGATTTTCGAAAGGTACATCCTCCAGACGGGGTGTTTTGGAATCTAACTAATCCCTGATATCTCTGATTTCTTGCCTGGCCCAAGAGTCTACTTTGCAGCTGTCTTTAGACTCTTCTTCTAATCTCTTTAATTTTTCTTTCAAATCAGTAACTTACTTTCTCAAAAGAATCATTTCTCTAGCTAGATCAGTTACTGATGTATGCTGTAAATTTTCTTCCTTAATATATTTAATAAAAGTCTTTGTATTTTTATCAAAGGAAGCTTCTAAAAACAAAGGTTCTCTTTTTGAATATTCAGCATACCTTGACCTTTGTTCTGATTTGATTGATTTCAAAAATGTTTCCAGAAGGGAATTCTTCATATCTCCTTCTGGTAGATCCTTAATATATGATAGCATATGTGCCTCTTGATCTCCAACATTGTTGAACATGCATATTTGTATCTTTTGGTGAAGATTAATTTCTGGTTCAGAATCAGACTTAGAATTATTTGAACTATCTTCACAAGAGCAGAAGTTTGGATATTTACATTTGAAATTTTGATTCATCAAGACTTCTTCTTCTTCTGAGCTATATTCAAACTCATAGGTACTAGTGGATTCTGAGAAACAACCTTGTTGCAACGGATGCACTTATTCTCTCTTTGGAAAGGGATTATGTGGGCATTGGTTTGTTTCATGATTATTTGACCCTCATTTGTTGCAATGTGTTCTCAGAGCTAATTGTTTGTTAGCCTGAGCTTCTTTAGCCTTTTGTTCAAAATGTTTTCCTTTTGACATTATTGATGATTTATTTTTTGGACAATCATGTGCAATGTGTCTAGTTTTTCCACAGATCCAACACTAGACTTCCTGCCTGGCCTGAGGGCATGAGTTTTCAATTTGATATCTTCAGGCTCATAATAGTGTATCTTGGGTTTGTACCTATGTCTTTTCTTTTCTTTGAACTCTTTTTTCTTTTTTATTTTCCTTTTTACATGGTCTGAAATATATAGACCATACTTCTCACATATAGATTTTCTATCAAGTAAGTGAGATAACTTATTTACAGAATTGTGAACTTTCATATTTACACACAATCCTACCAAAGCTTTGGTAATGAGAGAATAGATTTCTCCCCATGTATACATCTCATATGGAAGATTAAAAATTTCTTGAATTTTTAGGTACTCTACAAATTTACTGGGTACAGCAGCCAAGTAAACTTGTTTCCATAAAAGGTTTTGACTATCGTCCAATCCTTATGAAATTATTCATATTCTAACATCTTTCTACATTTCATGTTCATAAGGATTAGCTCATGTTTGTCTGCTAATTCAGATTCAGTTCCACACCAATGTTCAAGGATTGTTGTGGTAAGGGCTCCTATCATATTATTATGAGAGTTCCATCAATATGATATACCGCATCTCCTTGTTCATCTCTTAGAATTTATGCCTCCATTTTAGCAATCATTATTGGAGATGAGATAACTTCCCACCATTTTCTCAGTGTTCCAGTAAAACATTGAATTATTGATTTACATGATTCAACTTTTGTTTTTCCTTTCATACACATAAATTTGTATGAAACATACATTCTGTCAATCATCTGCCTGATCTGTCCAACAAACAGGGTGTCAATATTCCATTCTGGGAACCAGTCTTCTGCAAATGTTTGAGTCTCATGAAGTTTTCATTTTCCTAAGAGATCTGGTGTTGGTGGTCTATTTCCATGTTGAGGGAGATTGTAATAAGAAGGTTTTTGAATATATACAAGGGAAAGATTTTCTTTTGAAGATTCTGGTGTATCTTTTTCAGAAGGAAAGTAGTGAGGAAACTTTTTATCCATTTTTGTCTCAGATGGTTTATATACAAAAGACATAATGGATATTAGATGATTTGGGAGAATATAAGGATAAAGAATGGGTTTGTCAGGGATGTTATCCTTCTGTTTAATTTCTAGTAGTGACTTTCCCATATTGGAGAAGGCTTCTCCTAATCCTTCCATTAATTCTTCATGATTTCATTTGGACTCTCTCAATTTTTCAGATATTTCTATTAGAGCAGTGTCCATTTTCTCTTTGGCAATTGTAACTTTATCCTATATTTTATTCACATACTGGACTACAGTGTTTGTAGAGACTTGCAAGTCTCTAATTTGTCCATGTTTGGCATAATCATTTGTTACAAATGTTTGTGTAGTCATGCCTCTCAAGGCAGTGTTTGTCCAATTTAATTGTTTTTCTAGTGATGGGACTCTTCTACCAACACTCGTCAGTTGGGTGGCTTCATCAGAAAGAAGTAGAGGTACTTCTCTAACTTGTTTGTTATTGTCCTCAAGGACAATGCCTTTGAATGGAGGAAAATTTGAACTTGATTCAACTGTCTGTCCTTCCATACTTTTCCACTTATGTTTAGGAGGAGTTTCAGGTCCTCCTTCCATCATTTGGACTTCAGTTTTTTGGATTAATTTCTTCCATTCATAGAAATACATCCATATTTCTTTATCAGATATGTAATTCTGCCATTTTTGTGACAGTTATGCTTTTTCTGTGTCAGATGTGGCTAAGTTGAAATCATTTGTTTCTGTATTTGTAAACAAATCCCAAATCATCATCTTTTTGATCCAGACTTCTTCTATGGATCCCTTCGGACATCCTTTAATTATTGAATGAAATTTGTGTATTTCATCTATTGAGGGTCTTTGCATGGTGTCAGGTAGAGGGTTTGAAAACCTACAATGAGGAATAACCTGATCACATTGCTCAATATAACCTAACCCATACTTAGGTGTTCCATGAGGCCTCATGCCTTTGTAAATGTCTTGTAGTCTAGGATCTAGAGTCTCTATTGTTGGCATATAATGAATCATTAAGTAGTGTTGAGACTCTGAATTTGAGACAGTACTATCAATAGTATTATTTACAGAATGAAAACAAACTGAAGAATTCATATGTTATAGGAGAGATAACTATAACTGCACAAAAAATAAGGGCGTTTAATCTTAGTCCTCTGCTCCAGAGAGAGAGAATGTCAGATAGGCTCCTGGACGACTGCTGAGGTAGAAACTAGTTACTCTCTCAGGAAGTCGCAGAAGTGGAAACCTTGTCTTTCAAAGGCCTGAGACTTCTGATACCGCTTCAGAAAGTCGCAAGAGTAGAAACCTTGTCTTTCAAAGGCCTGAGACTCTTGATACGACTCTAGATTCTTTCTTTATTACTTTAAATAAAACTTAACAGAGTGAGAGATCTGTTATCATACCCGGCGTGAAAATGGCTTCATGGCTCTGATACCATTTCTAAACTCAAAGGCTTCCTCAGATGGAGAATGAAGCTTGAATATGAATCTATCTCATGCGTTTGTCTTTCATATGTACATGAAATTAACCAATTTAATAATAAAAAATCATTTGAATCATAGTTAGGGAGGTCAATATATCATTGATTTATAATCAATAATTTTTCACAATTTTACGACCACATGATTGTGCTACATTCTGTAACAATTAGTGCAATATTTTCCCAAACAAATTATATGTTTGAGTTCTTCTCACAAAATAAACCAATTTCTAAAAAAAAATTATTCTCCAAATGAGAGCTCTCTAAGTGAATGTGTGGTTGAATTAAAATCAACAATTTTCAAGGATATTCGGTGACTGAAGTGTGATTGCACAACTCATGAATTTTGACACAATGTTCATATTGCTACTAAATCCATGCCATTTGATAGAGGATTTTTATCATAAACAACGCTCTCTGACATATTTAAACTTTCTCCAATATAAAAGATGATATTGGAGATATTCAAGACTTCATAAAGAGCTATACTATGAGGACCATATACTCTTACATGAGGGAATGATGATTATAATTAAAAAGGTTTATTTATTTATTTATCATTTTGAGATTAATTGAGATGATTCGTATATGAATAGTTGTCATTTATGGGATTACAACCATTTTAGTCTTCTACGTGATGACTTTACTCTACACACATTATGAAGAGTAATCAAAAGCCTTCTATAAATAATATTTTTTTGTTTGATCACTCTCATATTAGTGTTTTATGTAGAAGATCTTTTGAATATGGAAGGATTTACATATTTGTATCCACTTGACCAATGTAAACATTACATTACATATTTTTTAGTTTTCCCACTCTCATATTAGTGTGTTATGTGGAGGATCTTTTAGATATGGAAGAATTTACATATTTTTATCCATTTTCAGTTGGCTATTGAGAATCTTTAAAGAAGAATTCACTTGAGCATTTGAACATGAAACCCAAGTTTACAATGGATCTTGGACTATTTCAAAATGCTGGTTAGGACTTCTACATGAAACCCTGATTCTTTAATCCACTTCATCATTCTAATCCATATTTACTCTTTAACAACATTGATTTTTTATCTAGTTTCCATGGGCCCGTACTCGATACGATATGTAATGTTAAATGTTGTGAATGAATCTATGTTTGTTACTGTATAATTGTCAATATATACGATTTTTTTATGCATATGTTCATTGTTAAATTAAACACCTTGATGCAGTTAAATATTTACTCATGTTTCTCAAGATATTCGTGACTCTTTTCCAACATTCCATGCAGTCCCCTTACTTAAATGAACCATCCTTGTTCAAGTAAAGAAACCAAGCCCAGACCACCTGCATCTATGGCTTCCATTATAGCTTTAAAAAACAAGAGAAATGCACTAAAACACAAAGCAATACACTAAAGCTAGCACCCATGGCTGGACTCAGATTTTTCCTGCTCTATACAAAATATAGTTCTCTTGAGTCCATGCACTCTGTCCTTTTATTAGAGTACATGATACTCGTCAAATGTTATCTGAACTTTTAGTACATTCGATATACTTGACTAATGCCACTACTTTTTTAGTTGTAGGCATGCACAGTGTTTGAAAACCGATTGCAGCTAAATAAAATTGCTTCTTTTAAATTGATAAACTCTTTCTCATATTGAGTAGTTGGTTGAATTCACTTGTTCTAGTTTATTGGTTGTGATTTAGCTGTTCCTATACAAATACATTTCATTTCATTTTTTTTCAATATGGAAAATATTATAAGAGTAAAAAGAATAGATCTTAACTATTTTTTATCTTAACCTTATAATTTATTAAATTTTTTAAATTATAATTTATATTATATGGTAACAAGACATCCTATTTTTCATATAATCAAAATATAATATAAAATAAAATAAATACATTTGTATATTATACAAATATATATATATATATATATATATATATATATATATATATATATTATACACTAAAATTTCATTGTCCATGAATTTTACGGGATACCCAAAAGAATGGTTGGATTCTCCAATAGACAATGTCCATGAATTTTACTGGATACCCAAAAGAATGGTTGGATTCTCCAATAGACAATTACATCTATTAATTTACCCAATTCATGATTGTTAATATATGGAAAATTCAAACTTTTAGATTTTGATTTGGTCTTCTTCTTTTTAAAACAGCTTGAGACATCAAATTTCTTGAGATACAAGTTTTTTCAAAATATAGAATTTGAAGAAATGTTTTCATATATACGAATTTGATTCCTCTTAGAGCATGATAGATCGAGAGTTTAGATGACTTTACATTGATTATATATATATATATATATATATATATATATATATATGAATATGATGATGAATTTATTGATTGAATTTCTTTAAAATTGTATTTTTGTGCTAAAAAAACATTGAAAGAAGCATTCCAAGATAACCATAGTTTTGATGGATTAAGAAGATATATAGATATATAGATATATAGATATATGATATTGAAATATTTACTTGAATTACTCTTTTTATATAAAATTGATATAAAATTATTTTCATTAAGATGGATACTAAAATATTTTTTAAATGTCACTTGTCAATTTTCAATGGTTATATATATAGTTGAACATTAAAATATTTTAAGCATCTCCTTCATTTTGGGAAGTAGAAAGTGCCTATTAAAGAAATAAGTTTTTTTTTTACTTTCAACTACTTTATCTTTTTTTCTCTATATAGAATTGTTTTACTTAAGATGGATATTGAAATATTTTATTTATGATTGATATTGAAATATTTTTCTAAATGTCACTTGTCAACTCTATACTAAACATTAAAAGAATTACACATCTTTCTCATACTAGCTTGTAACCAAATTTCTTAATCTTAAATGGAATATACACAATTTTTTCAAATAACTTATATTATATACAACTTTATATTTATATAGATACACACAAACTAACCAAACATCAATCTTAAAATTAGATGTACATATGCACAAAAACTTACCAAAATCAAATCATAGCATACTCTTATACTCTTATGATCTATTATTAAGAGCTTTCCTAAAATATTGACAATTATATATAAGTTATACCTATTATAAACTATTTTTCTTTAGCATTATGAACATATTTTTTACAACTATGCATGTTCCTTTGACATTGATCTCTGCTATTAATTTTGTTCCATTTACAAAATCATGAATAGATTTTTTTTATTGGCTTGTGATTTGTCATTTTATTTGATTTGATTTTAAATTAAAAATTAATGAATAAGTATTAATTTTTTTTATTTATAATAATTTTTAAAAATACTTATAATAATAATTATTACTATTTTAATTTTAATTTTAATTTCTAAGCAAGTACTTCAACTTAGCATACCTCTAATGATTAATGCCCACATTCCACCACCTATTTTTTTTTAGGTCAAATTTCCTTTAAACGACATTCAAGATATCATATTCATTATTTCATGATGAGTGATCTTCATAGCATTGACGATCCCATCAACGTTACATCTGAATGCCTTTCTACTCTGTCCAATGATTTTATTGGGTCTGTTAAATTGTCAATATAAAACCTATCAAATTTATCGAACTCTAAGATTCGTGTTAGCCCCAATATATATGGTGAGTGTGTGAGCGAGGTTGTGGCAAATACTCCATCCTTTGGCATTCCTGTAATTTCTAGTTTCTAAAACTGAAACATTCACTAACATGGCTTATATATTATGAAGCAAAATATATATTATGATTCTTATATATACATATAGCCGCCATAAAACTAAGAGAGGAACAGTCCTTGTAATACTGTGTTTACCTTGCATATGGTGCTGGTCGATTATATGCCTTCTCCTACAATTATGGATAAGCAACTATTCGAATTGTTGTACACGACATCTGTATCGAACCAGCACCACATGCCCTTCGTAGAAATCAATGGGAGGAGCTTTGTCGCTGGCGGCTCTTGCTTCTTTGATGTTATAATAATTAGCGAGCATTGACTGACAAAATGTGTGAGCACGGGCAACGGGCTGTCATTGTAGCAAATATCAGATTATCAAACGGCCGATAGTAAATGAGCGAACAGGCAGCAGATAATAAAAAACATAAGTGTCATTGACACCCAACACCAAGTAATCGATAGAAGCAAAGCACATGAATTCAAGTAACGAAAGTCGAATTTTCAATCGCCCCAAGAGGTTTTGGATTCTTTTAACAACTGTGACCTGCCAAAGAAAGTCTTCGAATTTCTGAGGCCAAACTCTTAGCTCTCACCAGATTGTTGTCGAAACTATTCCAAAAACGTGTGGCAAAAATGATGCGTTTTTGGGGTGAAATTCTTACATATAGATTCCGATGGCAAGAAAAAGACGGGAGACCCTAATTTAACGGTTACCATATCTTTTAAAGTGTTTTCTTTTTATTTAAATGATGTTTTTAAAATTAATATATTTTGATGATATTTTTTCAATTTTAATAATTATATTTTGTTTTAATATGTAAATAATATGTAAACAAAAAGATATTTTAATAATTATATCTTAGTTTAATATGTGAATAAAAACTCATTTTATTTAAAAAATAAATATTTCTCCAAACATCATCATAACATAACCTATAAATAATCATTGATTTGGTCATTCCAATAAACCTTTAATTTATTAATAAAGTAACAAATAATCACATTCCTTAACTACTCTTAAAATCCTAATTAAATACCAATTCACTAAGTCCTAAATCAGTAAACACTAACTCATGAATAATCCTCTAAACTACAAACTTATCACTTAACCCTTAGTCGAAAATTCATTAGCCTTATAACCTTTAACTAATAACCGATTCTTCCACTTATCCCTAACAACAAGCCCATTGACCCCATCAACTAGCTATCTAACTCACTATCCCCTTAACCTTTAACTACTAACTCATTATCCCCTAATAAGTAAATCCACAAACCTATCAACACCACAAAAATAATGTTTAGATTTTATTTTATTTTTAATTATTTTAAGCCCATTCTCAAAAAAAAACTTTATCTTCCTTGCAAAATAGTCCTTTTTGAGGCAATATAAGTCAACTTGTATTGGTGATTCCACAAGATTATTAAATCTTATTTTACATAATAATTCAATTATACTTTACATAATAACTCATTGATTCACAATTCATTAACCTATAATCACTCGAGGGTTGTAAGAGAGGTTTATGCACAATTTTTTAGTGTTATAAGATTGAGAAAAAATTTGAACAACACCTCTACTACAACCTTTGTTACTTATAGTGGAAGTTTTAACAAGGGTGTTATATAACTAAAAAGAATTAGATGGGTGGAGGTTTTAGTGGAATTTTCTTTCCAGATGCTTTTATTGGTAACAAGCAATGATGTGTGTCTACCTAACATGCACTAGTGAATTCATAAACATAAAAAGCATGGGTGATAATGTAATTATTAAACATTGGTTCCATCAATTTTTGTTATACACAATATTAGTGATTGTATAATTATTAAATCTGTATTTTTTTTGTTATATTTAACATTCACTCTTGTATTATTACTACGCATTTTTTTATATGTAGCACTAGTGCTCATATCATCATATTTTCTTTTCTTTTATGACACACTGGTGCTCGTATAATTTGTAAGAATTGGTGTCTATATTACTGTAACAACCAAATAATTCTAAACATCATTAAGTTTCATAAGCAATTTATTTCGTAAACTGAAACAATAATTTCATAGCATAATATTGATTTTCATAACAACAACTTCAGTAACTTAGATTTATCAATAAATCCTGATTTCATGGCAGAATGAAATAAATAAATAACTTAACACAGTACCTGGTTCTGATGCTAATTCCTGTTGCCTCTTTTCCTTCCTGCTGCCTTCCTGCTACCTGATACACAGATCAACCCTACAACAAACAAGAAAATAACTGCCCAAAACTACTGTCCTCCCTGCCAACTAGGAAAACTACCTAGCTCCAGGATATCTATGGATATCCTGTCCCCCGTGCCCAAAACCTCCAACAACTCGGTGCCTCAAAAGATCAAAAGTCACAACCAGAAACTCTCTGCTCACAGCAAATCCAACCATCCTCAGAATCCATCCCCCGTCGAATGATCCTCATGTAAACCTCCTTCATTCCCTTATTCCTCCTTCACCGACTCCTCATTACTCCCTTACCTGCCCCCATCCTCCGTCCTTCGTTCTCCCTTAATGTTTTTATCTTCTCAGGATTCATAGGCTCTCCCTCTCTGCATACACAACCATTTTATAACATTTTTCATTGATCTTTTAAATTTATTTCTGAGGACATTAAATGTGATCTGTAGTTAAATTGTTACTTAGTTAACCACAATTATTTTCTTTAATTAATTTTATTTTATAATCTTTAAATATTTATTCAACTAGGGTCGTTACATTTACCATGTGCGAGGGAAGTGGAATTTTGAATATTTGAGGTAATATATGAATATCATTCTTTGTTACTAAGCACTAGTATGTATTTTGAACACTTGAGGTAATATATGAATGTCATTCTTTGTTACTAAGCACTAGTATGTATATTATTTGTAAAGCATCTACCCATATATTATACTTAAATCCTTGGTGGATATACTATATGTAAAGAACGATTTGTTATTGTATTCATACACACCATAATATTTTGAAACTATAATTATAATTGTATGTTATATGTCACTTAGAGTAACAAGGGGTTTTCACAATTTTAACATGAACAATGCTTATTATTCATAAAAATAAAATGTTGTGTATTTTATGGCATGCACATTTTAGTGAGTTCAAAAAAATGCAATACACTGATATGTATATATCTTAATTGATTTTTGTTTTACAAATTTTCAATTAATCATCTCAAAATAAAATTAGAAAATGTAAGGTCTAAAATCCAATTTGTACACTTATTGTTAACATGTCCTTGTGCAATTGGGGCAATATGTTGAGTACATTAAACAAAATCTCTTATTTTCACAGGAAAATATTCCAAAACATACAACTTGCACTATCATTCCATTACATTGATTGCCATTCATCACGTGAACTCTTGGCATTGCTCAAGCTGCATGCATGCCTCATTTCTGTTGAAATATTGTAACTTTGAAGAATATTCTACATGAAAGAGAGCTGAATAATATTATTGTATTATATTTAATTAGTCCCTATTGTGCCTTAGTAATAGTCGGCCCTATTGTGCCTTGACATTTAATTGTAGATTATGAGGGTAAAGTGAGAGGTCGACTGAGACCTAATTGTAGGTTGTCCAGAGCACTATTTATAAGAGAGGCCAACACCTCATTTGAACAGTCACCAACTAGCTCTGCAGTGCGCAAGTCTTGGAGGAGAAGTTGTTGCAACTGGGGGTGACATCAAAAAGGGTTTTGGTCTATCTCTTGGTCAAGTGGTGCGCTACTCTTCCTAGTGAAGGAGTAGAGGAGGATATTATGTTCGGTCTTTGGTCTATCTATATTGAGCAATTTTTGTTGGATTTTCTTCCCCATGAGGGTTTCCCGGGATAATCTATGTGTCTCTATTGTTTATGTGATTGTCTCTCTTAGTGTGATATTATTTATACAACTAATATTCTAAATGATTGTAATAATCAAGAATATCCATAATTTCTAGTTGTATAAGTAAACCTTCAACAATTTATTCATCACTTGTAGGCGTGATATTGTACTTTGGTTATTTAAAATACTATTTTCTTAATTGGCTTGATTTTAATGTTTCACCTCTTCGTGTTCCATCTACAAACATAGATATAAAGTGTAATAAGTATATATACATTTATATAGTATAATACACATGATTGTGTGAATAAAAAACGGTACCATAGAAAAAAGTGTTTCATAAAAAATACAAATTATTTTGAAGTGTTGTTGCATGTTGTCTCTCAAAATATTTTTTGTTGGTTGCACTCTATACTTTGTTTCTTGCATGTTTAATACACCATGAAAAAACACGATCACTATAATTAATAGAAAAGTTCCTTGTTGTTCCATTAATTATAAAAATAGGGAAGTTAAACAACATAACTACTTACAAATTGTTAAATTAAACATTGATAATTCAACATATACTCACAACCCATACTTAACCCAATATCTATCAATTCTTTGATTGGATCTTCTTTCTATGTTATCACCTACTAGAAGACATCCATGGATGAGTTTAAATTAATTATTTGAACATAAATATCACAAAAAATATGCAATATTAAGTAACGTCGAAAAGAGAAGCACTCACAAACTTTGCGATCAACTTTTTTATTATTCTTCGTCGTCTTGTCTTATGTGCGGAATGGGTTCCATATTTATTTTTTTTGCCAAAAAACAATTGAAAATTAGGATTTCATGCGATAACTATATTTGATGTACATAAAGGAATAGATGAATGATTACATAATTCATGTACGTTTTTGCTGGGATGGATCCTCCTATGATGAAATTGTGTTCATTTATTTTACCATATCCTTGTACACTTTTTTGGACATCCCTACCAATATATATTGGTTTTTCCCTTGTTTATCCCTTAGAATTTGCATAATCTTCTTGAAAAAAAAAAAAAAAAACAATAATTTGTTAAAATCGACATGAAAGTAAATATAGAAAATCAAATTAATTTGGTAATTTTTGGGACATGTTATAAAAAACAAGTTTAGTAATAATACTTTTTAAAGGACAATTTTTTGTTATTGTATGTTTTTTCTATTGCAAGTATCATGGGTCTCATTGACCATTTCTCTCGAAATGATTCCTATTGTTTATATATAATCTGATTCTTGGAGTCATTGGGTTCAATTTTGCATTGTAAGTGGAAATTACGTCTATATTCTCTTTCCACTATATCCCTCATAGTTTTTTAATATCCATTCCTCCTCTCATTAATTTTCAACACCACTCCAGATGAACTGGGCACCAAGTCGTCATCATTTACATCCTTCATAATTTTTATCTTCTTAGGACGGCATTTCATTCCCTCTCTATCTATTCTTGCATAACATTAAAAAAATGTGAAATGGAGTGTTTAAAACATTTTAGCGACTAATGTTAAGTAATTCATTTTTAGTAAAAATACAAAGGAAAAATTCATGTTGATTACTTTTTGATTCACCTAATTCCTCTCTTTTAAACATTTCCATAAATATTATATGCTCTTTTGCACTTGGATTGTGAACAATCTTATTGAGTTTCTTCAAGTTTTCTCTCTACGGGACACGCCTTAACCAATACGTATCATTATTTAAACTTGCATAATATATTAATTTTATAAAAAAACTTAAATAAATTTCCATGCTCTCTTGTTGGGATGAGATACCATTGTGCTCGTTGCAGTAAGTTTTTTTCCTTGAAATTCTATGCATCACTTTATTTAAGAAAAAAACTAGGAATTATTAGATATAGAAATTATGATTTTTTTTTACAAAATAAGATTTCTATATGTATAATAAAATATTATGCATGAGTGCATTAAACATATGTATACACATTGGTATATGATCATCATCTTCTTGTGAAATTGAAAAAAAATCGTTTGTAAATTTTTATATTCACACGGTGCTCTATAAAGTAATAGAAGCACCAGACCCTCATTACCGTTTATTGTGCATTGTCGAACTCGTGAACAAATTTAAAACATGAAAATTTTGATACTAAAAACAATGTTATTAACATTTTAAACTTAGTGGTGATGTTAAAGGGAACATGCACACTGGCATAATATTTCTATATGGCGCGCATCACTAACCATGAAAGTGTTGTTTTAAGGAAAATTTATAGAGATGGGGTTTGGGATCCAATGTAATGAGTGGTCCAATTACAATGGATACCAAAATCCCAATATACAAGTAAAGAAATACTATAGAAATGTTCAGTATTCTCCTTTTTCATTTCGTTACAATTCCTGACATTGCAATGGGTACCAAACTCCCAATATACATGTAAAGAAACCCTATAGCGAGTTCATTTCCCTTATAAAATATGGATCAATGGTATAAAATCAGTATGCTCCTTGTAATTTCTTAGTGCATGTCCTCGACGAAGTCAGGGTATTGATAGTTGTGTCTCGAGCTATTTTTTCTTGAGAAAAACCTCTCTCTCTAGCCCAACTAGCCTCCCATGGTGGGAAAAAAGAGAGACGATAGAGCATGAGATCCTATAAAGTTGTTTCTAATGGAATCTCTTGTGTAACAGAGGAATGTGATGATGGACAATTTTTCCCAAGTCTTTTGACAACTACTAACAACAATAGATGCATATTTGTGAAGTGACCACTTTGGAGGGGTCGCCCCCTTCAAGGGACAAGTTAATTTTGATATTCCCGTATTTGAATGTCATATTGATGTTCATTCTTTACAAAAGTGCTTAAATATACTAAAAGGTTATTTCTTTCTCCACTTATTTTTCAATAGGGAAATAACACCTTTGCGCTCCTTAAGGTCGCCCTCCATGTCAAAAATTGGTGAGAGACTTACTATGAGAAAAATCTAGTGAGGAGTTTGGAATATTTGGGGTTGATCTCACTTGGGACTCTTTTATGGATGTAATCAAGGAATAATATTACTCTATTGAAAACTATGATGAAAAATACATGACATGGACCTCACTACATCAAGAGAGGGACCAAACAATGTTGGAGTTCACAAATTGCTTCCATACCTTGTGCACCAAGATGGGTATTAGAGAATTTGAATGACATATGGTTATAAAATACCATGGGGGTCTACACAGGTACATCCAAATGGAAATTGTGTTTTTGTACATCTCGTCACTGGGAGCCACTTATTGATACACTGTCAAAATCAAGATGAAATTTAAGAAGCATAAAAAGAGGTAGTTCAGGTCTTGAAATATACAACAATCGAATTATGGTAAAGGTGGCCTTAATGCAGAAAACAACCAACATGAAGACAACCATTCCAAGCTGCAGGAAAATAAGGGTACCTAGAGGATGAATGGGAACATTTCCAAAAAAGGAGGATGAAGGGTACCTGGAGGAGGATGACTTCCAAAAATTCCCTTGGCACAACATCAATGAATGTCACTCTAAATAGTAATTAGTGGTTGAGATAAAAGAAAAAGATTTCAAACCTAACTTGGACTTTGATTTAGAAAAAATAAAAGGAAACAAGTCATTTATGAATAACCCATTGCTACCATCGCGACCACAACAATTCAACCAGAAGAACCAGAGGAGCCTAAGTAGGGGGAGTGCATATTCCATTCACAGATCTGGGTGAAGGGGACCCCAGTGAATTTCATTGTTGATAGAGGAAACCAAAAGAACATAATCTCAACAAAGGTCATCAAGAAGTTTGATTTGTCGAAAACACTACACCTGCAACCATACAAAATTGGGTGGCTTCACCAAGGATGAGATCTTCATGTCAAATAGCAGTGCCACATGTCGTACGACATCAATCCCTTAAAGGATGAGGTATTATGTGATGTTTCCCCACTAGAATTTTGTGATATTCTTTTAGGGAAACTATATCTATGAAAGCATCATGTTTTTTATGAGTCTTGACCTTATAGTGTCATTATTACTCTAGGGGGGCATCTTTGCAGGGTACTAGAGGTAGTTTGACTATTATAGAAAAGAAAAAATTCTCACAAAGTAATATCTCAATTCACAAAGTTTATCCTCTTCATGATCCGCTCAGAAGGTGAATAGAAGGAAATTGTAATTACTATAGCCTTGGCCCAAGAGCTTTCTATCCAACAAAAGCAAGTCGACAAGATTAGAGAATAACACAAAGATATTCTTTCTTTACCTATAGGGTTGCCTCCACACTTCCTAGTTAATCCAATCTATAATAGATTCCTTCACATATCTATTGGCCACAACCCATTTTAGGCATTCTTGGTGTTCCCACCATTATCCCCCACTGATATAGCTCCTCTTGTTGCATCTTCACCAAGAGAGTCCTCCCACACTCAGACCAATGTAAATAATGCAACTATATTGGATAAATGGATCCAACCCCTCCAACAATTGGTTCATGACATCCTTCAAAAAGCTAATGTCAAGTACAAGTAGGACAACTTGTTGAACAAGGCATGCGACTCACCAAGGTTCAGATTGAGCAAAAGGTTTCCCAACTCCCATGGGAATTTAATGCAATGGGGACCACTACTTCCCAAGGGGGGTGGAAAGGTGTAGGTGGATATTAGTGGTCACCCATCTATTCCACTGGATCAAAACACGTTTTTCCACCTTGGTAGCTATTCTATGGTTTTTCGGGTCCCGAACTTCTAGGGTCATTTTAAGGCCCTAAACAACATTTGTTTGGCCTAAAAGAGCCCAATTGATAGTCAAATTCTATCGACAAGGCCATTTGGAAAGTGTAATTCTAAATTAAACATTTCCAATGAGGTATCAAGCACCCCAAAGGGAGATCATATTCAAAATTTATGCCCTTAGAAAATTGACGTATCAACTACCCCCATCGGGGCCCACAAACCTTTTGGTGTTTCATCTCTCGAGGTTAGAGTTTTGGATGTTTAATGTTTTCTCATTTATTCTTTGTGTTTAAAATGGATTTGGAGCCTCATTATAAACATATTCTTGTGAATTTTCATAGCCAACACATCTTTTCTTAGAAATAAGCTACCACCATTCTAGTGAGTTCAATTCACTATGAATTTATAGTTCTTGTACATTTCATTCCTTAATATAAATTGTGTGTCAATGTATCTTTGTGTTTCTATCATACTTTTTTATTTCATTTCATTCCCTCATAAAATCCATATCAAAAACCCTATCCCTAGATGGCTATTAGAAAATGTTAAACATCAAATCGCTAGGAGAAGAAGGGGTTCCATTATTCTGCATTGTATCGTGTTCCATAGCTAAGAATAAAAATTGAGAGTGGTATTTTTATAAGCATAATTGTGGAATATATATTTTGTAGAATCCATATAGGCCACAATGTCAAAGGAAACTCTAGAGAGAGTTCCTCCTTATTTTTACTTTCATTTGAAGAAAAGAGAGCTAAGTGACCTCACCTTCTAGTTGGTTTTTCTCTTGTAATGGGTTTCCCAGGTTGTATCCTTTAATGAGTAATTATTTATGTTCTCTATTTTTCACATTTAAGCTATTTCATACATTTAAGTAGAAAAAAAACCGGTAACTAAATAATACATGATATCTAAGGAAACTAACCTTCACAATAAATTTTTCAGTAATTTGATTAGATATCTTGTAATGTATTGTCTAGTCGAATGTCCATGGAAATTTACAAATCATATTGGTATCAAAGCAGGTTTTCTTGCGGTATTTTTGGAATTTTTCATGGATCCAAGAATCAGTTTGAAAATAAAGTCATAGAACCCTAGCCATGGCCAATGTGTCTATTCATAACAACCACTAAGATCCAGCAGATGAGAGATTTTTGAGGTTGGAGAACAAGTCAATAAAGTATCTCACAATATGTAATTCCGCATGGCATTTATAGCAAGCAAGTTTGGATCGATTAGAGAGATTGGAAGCTCTAACTTTGAGATCAGATTAGAACAGAAATCGTGTGATAATGAAGACCCAAAAAATGAGTCAAGGAAAGATCCTGAAAAAGATAAGTCGAGTTCCAGTACCATAAACCCTTCACAATATTTATTCAATATGGAAGAAAAAGTGGACATAAATCTATAGGAAGGTGACATCGATGCATTAAAATTGAACCATTGGTTGTAGCAACTAGAAGTTTATTTCAATCTTCACCACATAGATGAAGAACAAAAGATATCATTTTCCAAACTTAAGTTAGAGGTCCATGTGTTAACTTTCTAGGAAATCCATATGGAAACACTTAGGTTGGAGGGTCATCCACTAGTAACTAGGTGGGAGGACTTCAAAACCCTCATCAAGTCATGATTATAATCTATCGGGTATATGGAGGAACAATGGATCCAGTGGAACTACTTCATGTACAAGTAAGGGTAGAGTGTACAAGACTATACCACTGAGTTTGGAAACATGACCATCATGATGGGTATCTCTACCAAGAAGCCAGATGCAATTCTCAAGTATTTGGGGGGTCTACATATCCTTATACAAAATAAAGTGATTCTTTTCAAGCCAAGGACAGTGGACGAGACACGTGTACAAGAACATTATCTGGAAAAAATAAGCCACAAGAATGTAAATGGGTTGAACCTCCACATATATATCTATCTAAACAATGATACACACATTTGCAGAGAGAATTTTAGAAAGAAGAAGGAGAGAAAAAATAGAAGAATTCTCATTAACCATATTCCACACTCAAACAGTGAATAATTTACAATAGATATAGGATACATGAGTAACTAATGATCCATATTGGTGGTCTAGAGTGATCTGGACGTGCACAAATAGTTACAAGAGTGAACTGCCACCTAGTCTAGTCTCTTAGGCAGTTACGGGTGTGAACTGCCACCTAGATGAGTTAACTAGTCAACTAGTCTTTAGTTAACTGACCGAACATAGAGTAGTAAAGAGATAATTGAGGAAATCAAGGGTAATTCACCAGTTTGGTGATGATCCCAAGGCAACTGTGCATTAGCATAGTGATGATTCCAATGTTGCATGGTGACAAAACCAATGAAGCATCTAAACTCAACTCAACTACAAACATAAGTTTCAACTGAAAGAGAATATTCTCCAAGTGGAATATTCTCCCCTAAATATAGGAGAGTGGATAATGACTAATAAAAAAAGAAAAAACTTAGGAAAAATAAATCCTAGGTGTGTGTGAAGTAACTCCAACACCCCCCCTGGACATCACTATGGTGAAAATAAACAATGGGTCCCAGCAACAAGGCCATGTTAGGTACCCAAATACAAAAGATACATTGAACTAAATGTGGAAAGAGGGTAAAAATCATGGGAAAAATCTCCCCTCAAATTACAATGCATGTAAAAAAAAATGAGAAGGAACAAAAAGCAGTTGCTAAGCAACCTTGTCCTTCACTCCAAGAAGACCTCGCAACTATGCAAGTTTGTGCTCGTTGAAGATTTTATTGAATATGTATATGTATGAATGGATATGATGAATTATATGCCCCATTGATATGTCCACACATATCCACTTTATCTTCTTGTAATGAATAATATCCAAATAAAGTTTGGATTAAATTTTTAAAACCGTGTGGTCGTTTCTGAAAAAATGTTGAAATTTTGTTGATTTTAAAAAGATCATAACTTCACTTTTCGGACTCCATTTCAGACGAATATATCTATCTAAACATTCATACACACATTTGCAGAGAGAATTTTAGAAATAAGAAGAACAAGAGAAAAAATAGAAGAATTCTCATTAACCGTACTCCACACTCAAAGAGTGAATAATTTACAATAGATGTAGGATACATGAGTAACTAATGAGACATAATGGTGGTATAGAGTGATATGGACACACACCAACAATTACGAGAGTGAACTGCCACCTAGATGAGTTAACTAGTCAATTAGTCTTCATTTAACTAACTAGACAAAGAGTAGTAAGGAGTTAAGTCAGGAAATCAAGGGTAATGCGTCAGTATGGTGATGATCCCAAGGAAAGTGTGCATTATAATGGTGATGATCCCAATGTCACATGGTGACAAAACCAATGCAACATCTAAACTCAACTCAACTAGTCAAACTGAAGTGTCAACTAAAAGAGAATATTTTCCAAGTGGCATATTGTCCCCTAAATGTAGGAGAGTGGATAATCACTAATTATGACTAATAAACAAGGAAAAACCTTAGGAAAAATAAATCCTAGTTATGTGTGAAGTAACTCCAACATAGAAAGTGAAACCTATCAGTTCTAGGAAGAAATAGAATTAAGACACTTCCATGGAGGGGAAGAAGAAGTGGAAAGGGGGAAAGGATAAGAATACAATGACCATTGAACATCAGTGCAAGGATCCCAATAGCAATTGAAACTATTTCAATATTGATTGTCAGACCGAGGAAAAGTGTTAGAAACTACATCTACAGTTGAACTCAAAGAACCATAAGAAGGAAGAAAATAAAAAGAATCTTCTAGCCATAGATTCAAGCAATTAGGTTGAAAGAAACTCCGAAGTGGATGAGAATATTTTCTATACATCAGTGAAAAAATAGGTGAATCTAAGTAGCATTCATCATCAAGAAGAGAAGTAGATGACCAAACTCTTCCAAATCAAGATCCATGTCAAGAAGACCAAGGTAGACGCTCTATTTGACTTTGGTTCATAAGATAGTCTCACAGCATAGGAATTGGTCAGAAATATTTGATTGGAGGTTCACGATAAACCTATCCCCTATCCATTGGATTGGGTAAACAAGGATGCAAATATAAATATAACAAAATAGTTTAAAATTAAATTTGTTGTAAGTATTGATTTTATTGATGAAGTCGAATTAGACTTATTACCCCTTGACATATGTGGAGTAGTTTTTTGAAGCCCCTACATGTATATGAGGGATGTAATATTTATGTGGAGATCCAACTAGTACCAACTAATTAATTATGGGAGGTCATAAATCATCAAGTTGCATAAAGGAAAGTCAAATAGCTCATTGGTAAGTGCTAACCAAACCAAGAAGTTGATTAGCTCAAGTGGTAAATACATTTTACTTTTATTAAGAGAAAATAAAACTGAGGATGAGTTGATAAAAGTAAATGCATCCCTAGAGGGGTGTACTAAAGAGAAGAAAAATCATTTGGAGGAGTTTATAAAATCATATAGAGGAGTGTTCCATTATTCTAGAGGGATACCACCCAAGAGGGAAGTGGAGCATGGAATATAGTTGTTTATAGACTCCCGATTTCCATATGTTGGGTTGTATAGATAGCTTGTTCTGGAAGAAAATGAAGTGAAGAAGTAGTTGAAACAATTGTTGGAGCATGGTGTGATTTGACCAAGAACCTCAACTTCCAGGTCACCTATCTTAATTCTACCAAGGAAGGATGGGACATGAAAATGTGTATCGATGACAAAGAATTGAACAAGATTACACTAAAAAATTGGTATCCTCTGCCTAGGATCGATGATCTATTAGATCAGTTGCAACATGCAAAATATTTCACCCAGTTGGATCTCAAATCAAAATACCACTAGGTATGCATCAAAGAAGAAGACACCTGGAATACTGCCTTTAAGAAAAGGAAATATTTGTATGAATTGTTGGCCATGGAATTCAGTTTATTTAATGTACCAAGTACATTTATGAGACTGGTGAATCATGTACTACACCCATATATAGATTCATTTTTTATATTCTATTTGGATAATATAATGGTTTTTATTGCTACCTAGGAGGATCACATCTCACATCTCATGTAAGTATTACAGACTCTAATTAAGTACCAATTTTTGGCTAACCTCAAGAAATGCGAGTTTTCTAGGCAATCCTTAATGTATTTGGGGTATGTGACTGATGGAGGGGACCTATCAGATACATCTCGTAAAGATAGAGGTTTTCATGAAATGGACAATTCCTACAAATGTCAATGAATTTAGGAGTTTTTTGGGGGAAGTAGATTACTTGCATAATTTCATAGCTTCATTTTCAACAGTGATTGCACCACTCCACACCATAAAAATGAGTGGTAAGAGTTTCAAGTAGGGGAAGAATCAACACAAGGATTTCTATGAGCTGATAACAAATATGAGTAAAGCACGAATTCTCACATTACCAAAATTGAAAAATTCTTTTGAAGTGGAGACACATGAAAATGGGTATGCCATGGGAGCAATTTTCATGCAAGGAGGAAGGATTGTATGCTATCATTATGAAATATTTCATAGTGCAATTCTCAACTACCCTACCTATGACAAGGAAATCTATGAAATCGTTCAAGATATCAAGATTTGGAGGCACTAACTAATGGGAAACGAGACCATCATCCACACATATCACCATCCTCTACAGTATTTGTAGGCCTATATTAAGCTAAAACAAACTATCCATTACAAGTGGATGGGGTTTTTATAACAATTTCATCTAGTCATCAAGTATAGGAAGATCATGAAAAACATTTTGGAAGACACGATTTCAAGGCCATTGACGTCCAATATTACATCTTTGTGAACTTTGATGCACATGGAAAAATTTACCTATGAGGAATACAAAGAGGCATACACAAAATATGATGATTTCAAGTATATGTTTCAATACTATAAGGACTAATTCATGTATAATAAGGCGACATGAAGGATAACTATCATTTCCAAAATGGGTTACTCTACAAGTTCAAAACGTTTTATGTCTTGAAATGTAAACGACTGCAGCTTATCAGAGAGGCTCACACATCCGAGGTTGCTACACATTTTGGTTTTGGGAAGACAATTTCCAACTTAAATAGGTATTTGTACTAGTACAAAATGAAATAAGATGTAGCATTATATATTAGAGGATGTATAATTTGTTATTCCTGCAAGCCAAATAATAGGTAGCAAGTTATATACCATCCATTCCCGTAACCAGTCATCCTTGGGAAATCATTTACATGTATTTTGAGGGTGGTCTACCAACAACCATAAAGGGACATGACTATATATTTTTGATAGTTGATAGGTTCAACAAGATGTGCATTCTCATTCCTTGAAAAAAGGCCATGAAAAAACAAGAAGCAAAAAACATGTTCTTTGAATAAGTCTGGGTGCACTTTGGGATACCAAGGAACATCATCTCAAACAGGAATACAATATTTATCGGTACATTATGGACTAAATTATGGGAGAATATGGAAACTAAGTTGAAGAGATTTAAAACATTCCATCCACAAACAGATGGGAAAAGAAAAGTAGTCAACGATATTTTGGTGTAGTTTTTGAGGGGTTACAATCAAAAGCATCCAAAGATCTGGGATGAAAATATGATCTACATATAACACTCTTATATTAGAGAAATCCACACTTCTACTAGTAAGTCACCTCCTGAAATTTCTTTGGATATTTTGCATCTTCACCCTTGGATGTTATATATGGAAAACATGGAGGAGTGAGGAAGGAACTCATAGAATATGCACTAGGAGTAGAAAAAATTGTTGAGAAGATTAGGAAAACTCATTTTCAAGTACAAGATATTTTGAATAATTCATAGGAAAAATACAAGGCCAGACATGATCAACACAGAACCGAGAAGTCATTCAAAGTGGGAGAGAATGTTTTGATACAACTAAACAAGGAAATACTATAGGGTTGTTGGTAAGAAGATAAATAATATATGGTATGGATCTTTTGAGATATTGGAGAAGGTGGGAGATAAAACCTACATAATCAATCTACCTCGATACATGTGCATTTTCTTAGTAGTGAACATGGATAATCTCAAAATTTATAAGCCTTTCATGTTGGATCAAGAGGAGGAGAAGGTCCTACCTTCCATAGAGGACTTAGCACCAAATTCTCAGGAAGAGTTGGAAGAAGACACACTTTTGTAGAGGTAGTGCATAACTACAATACATGGGTAGGATTACCTTTAGAATATTGAGTTGAAAGGACAACTTCCAGTAAAATCAAAGTTGTACTCTAGGGAGAAGGTAGAGGAAAAAATTTCTCACCTCATTCAGTAAATATTTTTGGGATGAAAATCCTTCCCAAATGGGGAGGTATGATCTGGATTTGATCATTATATTACTCAACATCTATCTCGATACATTTAGAGTGGAGACAATTAGAGGAACAAACTTGCAAGTTCATTTTATAGTAGGTCCAATATTGGAAAATCAGGGGTTGAAACTTTTTAGAAACATTTTGAGGCATCAAACAACATTTTGTGGGGTAGAAACTTTCCTAGCTTATTTCTAGCTCCATTTCCATTATTCTACACATAGATACCTTTCCAACAGTGCAAACATCATATCAATTAAAGCTCATATGCAAAATTTATGCCTCCTATGACTTGGCCTACCATTTTGAACATGATGGTACGAGTGGATGCCACATGAACCCCTATTACTCATGGAAATGTGGATATCCATGTATGGACTTTCAAGAATATTCTATAAGGTACAAAAGCTTATCATAATGTAGGGTTGAGGAAGTCGAAATCCTACCCCTAAATGTCTATTGGGCGATGTTAAATATTGGGTCAGTTAGAGAAGAACATGTTCCATTTTTTTGCATTGCATCTTGTTCCATAACTGAGCATAGAAACTGAGAGTGGTATTTTTGTGATAATAACAGCTAAAGAGAGATTATATGGTATCCATACACATCACGGTGTCAAAGGAAACTCCATAGAGAGTGCCCCTTTCTATGTACTTGCATTTGAAGAAAAGAGCACAAAGAGACCTCAGCTTCTACTTGGGTTTTATCCCATATTGGGCTTCCCAAGTTATAGATATTTTTTATTTGTGGATGGTGTGTGAATAAATATTTTTGTTCCCAATTTTTCTCATTTCATCTATTTCATACATTTAAGTAGGAAAAAAACAACAACTTAAGAATCTAAGATCTAAGGAAACTAACCTTCACATTAAAAATTTATGTAATTTTATTAGATCTGTTGTGAGGAAATGTCTAGTGGAATACCCATGACAGTTTATAGATCATCTATATATTTTAAAGTGTGGCAGTGCTCTTTTTACATAAAAACAAACTGAAAAACAATTTAATTTGAGTGTGTAGGTTTTCACAATTAGTCATTATGTCGATTGAGATTTTTGGAGGTAAACTATGTATACAATATTGAAATTACCAACATTTAGAGTGGACATTCCACCCATCATTGGGGATAATTAAATCTAAAATAAAAATAGAAAAGATTTATTGGGTGGATAGGGTACCAGAAGTAGTTTTGACTACATTAATTTCATTGATCTCGGGAAAACAATGTTGGAAGGTAATATCTCAGACTCCAAAGTTCTTCCTCTTCATGGTCCATTTAGAAGGTGAACGAAAAATGTCACTACAACTTCCATATCCTCTACACAATATCTCTCTACACCATAAAATCAAGTGGAAAACGTTTTATAGGAATATAGAGATATCTTCACTTCACATATAGGTGTTCTTCTACACTATTAGGTCAAACATTCCATTGACTTGATACCTGGTATGCCCTTACCCAATGGTCCAATATACAGGAACTCCCTTTGGGAGAATGAGGAATTGAAACATTGTATTTACGATCTCATTCGCAAGGACCACATTCAACCAATATATTTTCCTTGTGGAATCCCATTTGTGTTGGTACATAAGAAGGATGGGAAATGGAGACTCTGTATTGATTATAGATCCCTGAAGAAGATCAATTGCAGGAAATGATACTTGATCCCCAAGATTAATGGTGTTCTTGATCAACTTAAGGGTGAAAATTTACGTAGTAATATTGATATTATGTTCAACTACCACCAACTTCTAATATAACAAATAGACATATGTAAAACAACCTTCAAATATAAACAAGGTCATTTTGAGTGGTTGGTCATGCGTTTTGGATAGATTAATTCTCTAGTGACATTCATGAGGATAATGGATGATATCTTGCAGCTATTCACAAACTCTCTTTTGGTCATATATTTGGATAACATCCTCATATTCATCAAGACCTAGGAAAAACATCTACAACATAGCTAGGAGCTCATGAGCACCATGTGAAAACACAATCTATACACCAATCTAGAGAAATTCTCCTTCAACATGCAGTGAATTAAATACTTAAGATAAATCATGGCTGAAAATGGGTTTCATGTGGAACTAGAAAATATCCAAGCCATTCACAACTAACTATCCCCAAATACTATGATAGAGCTCTGTAGTGTCATGGGCCTCGCCAAATTCTATCATAGGTTCATTGTAGTGTATATAGGGAGGTAATTGGTGGGGCAAAGGTTGCATAGTGATAATAGTGGAGGCCATTCATTGTAAGGAAGACTAGGTCCACTATACTATTAAATAAGGTCCACTATGGTAGTTAGATATATAAATCTGAGAATAATAAATGTGAGAGAAGGATTTCTAGAAGGAACCTTCTAGATATACGTATCTCACATTTATTATGTTCACACTAATATATATAACTACCATACTGGGCCTTATTTAATAATATAGTGGACCCAGTCCACCTTACAATGAATGACCTCCACTATTATCACTATGGGCCCTCCA
>ML784707.1:251970-291525 GCA_009831015.1 Picea engelmannii | reverse complement strand
TATATACACTACATTCTTATTTACATTCTTTCATATCACATGGTCCTTAAGTCAAGTGAGAAATGGTGGAGCTAAAGCCATGATTTTCTAGTCTGGGTCATAGAATAAAATAGTCTAGGATCTAAAACATCACCTCTATTGTTCACTAGTCCTCATATTGCTAGACCTGCAACAACCATTTGATATTTTGATAGATGCCTCTAACTATGCTATCGATGTAATCCTCACTTAGCAAGAACATCCAATTGTCTATACAGTGAAACACTACCTGATGTTGTTCAAATATATCCCACCTATGACAAAGAGATGTACTCCATTGTGAAGACATGTTGACAATGGAAACATTATATTATAGGAAATAAAACAACCATCCACACTAATCACATGCCTCTACAATTCATGTAGACATAATAAAAGTTACATAATTACTTCCATTAGAAGTGGTCAAAATACTTGTAGCATTTCCCCATGAACATCAAGTATAAGAGGGGTAGTTCCAAGAGTGTTTCAAACTTCCTTAGTCAACCCCCCCTCAAACTTCCTCATCCAACAACAATTCTCAACTCGTGTGGCAATGAGACCTTTGGGTGGCCATAATTATACAATAGTGTCTCTAACTTCACTTCTAGCTATCAAACATTGAGTGTAGGAGAACCAGTTCCATACTTTCATCTCGAAGATGGATTGATATGTCATATGGGCCATCTCTATTCTCCTTCAAGAAAGCATGTGAATCTCATTTTGGAAGCTCATTAAAGTTGGATGGAAATACAGTTTGGTGTAGAAAAAATGGTAGCAGTACTGCAATTTTTTTTTAATTAATTGAATCTTCGATAAGATGTGAGAAAATATATTAGATCATGCATTTTGTATGCCATCACCAAAAATACTATTAAGAAACAAGATCTATACACCCATATTCCTACTCTTGATAGGCCTTGGGATTCCATCTCCATATATTACATGTTTGATCAACCTTCAACCAAGCATGGTAATGATTATGTCTTCATGGTCATTGATCTATTCTCTAAGATGGAATTTTTGACACCCCGCAAAAAGAGTTTCATAGTTGAGGCCACTGCTAATATCCTCTTCAAGCGTGTTTGGGTGCATTTATTTCTACCACAAACTATTATTTCATATCATGATAAAATGTTATTGAGTATATTCTGGTCAAGTTTGTTGTCATTGATGGACACCAAGCTCACCAAATCAACTACCTTCCACCCCAAAACTGATGGATAAATGGAGGTAGTCAACATGATGATTGTCCATATCATGATAATTTACAACTACAAACATCCTCACACATGGGATGAGAATCTTCCTTATTTCCAACATATCTATAATCAATCCCTTCATATCTCTACTGGCCACAACCCTTTTCAGGTGTGCTTGGGGTTCCAACCATTGGCCCCAATTGATGTAACTCTTCCCATTACATCCACACATGAATAATGTACCCATTATTAAAATAAGGATGATAAGGTGATAAGATTTGTTGAATGGATAAAACATATATGCCAAAAATTCAATGACATCTTGTAAAAGAAAAAATTCCAAGTACAACCAGTGACATGACCAACATCGGGTTCTGCACAAGTTTCAGGATCGTGATAATGTTTAGTTACATTTGCAGAAAGAGGGTCTTGAAAGAAACCATCAAAAAAAAATTCCACTTAAATATGGAACTTACATTGTCACCAAGGTTGTAGGTGAGAATGATTTTGAATTAAGTATTCCCCCATTCCTTGGTATGCATCTTGTATTTAATGTGGAGATCCTTTGCCCATATTCTCCACCTCTATTGGAGACCTCAGAGGTAGTTTAACACTTGGACCCTACATAACTCAACCTTGAATTCCTTGAGCAGGATATAGTTGATAGAATCACTGATGCATAGATTAAAATTACCTGCCAACAGCACATACATATCTATCGGGTCATCAAAGTAGGGAAACTTCTTCACCGAGGCAAGTGGCTCACTACGATCCAAATTCAACAAATGTTTCCCCATACAATGGATACCCTTTCTTCCTTGAGGGAGGGGGGAAATTATATAGGTGGATATCAATGGCTTCCCACCTCTTCCACTGACGAATAAGTGTAGCCAACATCTCTTTCCCATCAGAGATAAGATACCACCATTCTAGCTAGTTTTTGTTCTACAATATTCTACTACTTTATTCATTAATAGAAGTTGGGTTTCACTGTATTTCTATAATATCTACTATATTTTTGTGTATCCTCCATTTAGCTCTCTATATAATATGGAACATAGAAGGATGGAATGAAGGAATATAAACTATGGGATTTATTGTTGAGATAAGTAGTGTATAGTCGAGATGTGACCTTAAGTGAATTCACAGGAACTTCCAAGACTGAAGAGGGTCAAATGAAAAAATAACTAGATAATTGAGTGTTTGATATAAGCAAAGATGAACATGATTTAGATAAGTCAACTAAGTTAGATGAAGGGGAAAAACTTCCAAATTCAGTTGTCAAGAGGTTTGAATGAGTAAGGAAACTAGATGAAAGGTACAGTCCACCTAATTTCTATTTTTCATTTATGTTATCTACCACTAACAATGATCTCAATTCACTCAAGAAGGAAGTCAACTCAAAAGAGGGTAAACTCTAGAAGGATTCCATGGTGGAAGAAATGGAATCCTTGCACAAGAATGAGACATGGGATTTTTTCAAGCTACGTAATGGAAGGAAACTTGTGGATAGAAAGTGTGTATTCAATAAAAAGTTCAATGTAGTAGTTTAAGTAGATAATTTCAAAGCCAAAATAGTAGTAAAAGGGTATTCCCAAGATGAGGGAGTCAACTTCAGTGAGATTTTCTCTACTATTGAAAAATTAGCGTACATTACAGTACTAATGTATCTAGCTACAACATTTGATATTGAGATAGAGAAAATGGATGTGAAGACAACATTCCTACATGGGGACCTGAAAGAATAAATCTAAATGAAACAACCTGAAGGATTTTCATTAAAAGGCAAGAAATATCTAGTATGCAGATTGAAAAGATCCCCTTATCGTCTAAAGTAATCACCAAGAATACCATACCACAAATTTGAGATACATCCTTATTTTGGGATTTGTGAGAAAAAAGGTTGATTACTATGTCTATTATACAGAAGAAGGTGGTTTTTTCATATATGTATATTTTATGTTGATGGCATGTTGTTGTCGATAAAAAATGGACGCAATACATGAGGTGAATATGCAGTTTCCCTCCAAGTTCAACATGAAGAATATAAATGTAGTGAAATTCATTCTGGTAATGGAGATAAAAAGATATCAGACAGTTATAAATATTTGGTTAAATAAGAAAAATTACATTGAAACAATCTTTAAGTATTTCAACATGCAGGATTGAAAACTAGTCAAGGTACCAATTCTTTTGGTAGTAAACTAATTTATGAAAATTTTCCAAAGACACAAGAAGAAATAGAGGACATGTAACATGTTCACTAAGCTAGTGTCATTGATTGTTTGATGTATGTGATGGTCTAAAATCGACCAAATATTTCTCATGCAGTGGGAATATTAAGAAGATACATGTTGACACCTAGGAAAGGGCACTGGATTGTTGTCAAGAGAGTGTCTAGGTACTTGTGTGACATAAAAAAATGTGAAATATGTTACCAAGGGAAACCTGAAACTGAAAAGAAGGTAAATTTACATGGCTTTGTCGACATTGACTAGGTTGGAGATCTAGATTGATGAAGTTCGACTAGTGGATATGTTTTCAATATGTTCAGTCGAGAAATCATTTGGATGACTAAGCAACAATATGTTGTAGCCCTATCAAAAATAGAATTTAAATACATGATAGCCGCTCATGCAAGTAAATAATTCATATTCTTCCATCGACTATGTTTAGTGATTGGGTTTGAGCATATTATTATGAAGATAAATTGTGATTGTAAAAGTGCAATATTTATACAAAATAACCAAACTTACCGTTCTAGAACAAAGCATATTGATGTATAATACCATTTTTTGAGAGACAAAGTTGAAAGAAAAACGTTGTTTTTGGATAAAGTAGGCACTTTGGAAAACACAGTAGACTCTTTGACCAAGTTTGTGAGCGTAGTGAAGTTCTCTTGGTGTAGAGAGGAAAGTGTTGGAATATTCAAAGGGGGAGTGAATAAATATGAGCACAATTAGTATTTTTAATCACAATATAAAACCTCCAATAATGCTTAATATGTCATCATTACCATTCAATATATTATGAACACCATAATTCAATACATAAACATCATATAAACACATTACACTAGAATTTTACGTGGAAACCCAATGCGGGAGAAAACCACATAATGGTTTTCTTATTTATCAAAGAGTACATTCATTGGAAACACCAACTTCCTATTTCTCTAGCTACAAGTGGAAGGAGGATCCAAGCCCCTAATTATAGGCTTCAGCCTAAAGGAATCTCCAACTCCCTAATTTACCATCTCCAACCAGAAGGAGGCTACAACCCCCTTTCCTTGCCTCGTCCAACTGCCTTGAAATGTAAATCTAGAACAATATGTCACTACCTATGTTGTTCTAACTGATAACATGTTTTTGTTGTTATTTCTGATAGTTATGTTTCTGCTACTGATTTCAATATCTCATCAAGATTGCAACCACATAAACCTCATACCAAGATCCATTAGATATTTCTCCAAATAAAATGCTTATGAATAACTAAGACATGCATGTTCCTTATTTCTTCATAATGCACACCCTAACATACAGAACAAGACATACCTTCAACCTATAACTGACCTAGGTTTTATATCTCTGATCTTCAACAATTTTCCTGCACAGGCCTGTGACCCACACACTGCCTTCTCGTGGATGTTAACACTTTTCCCTATTGAATCTCGCAAATTTCCTCACCATTCCTTCTAAAAATCATGGATTTATGCAAAGGACATAGATCTGTAACTCTTTGTTTGTACGCTTGGATCCTGTAAACTTCTTCCTTCACTAGACTTCACTTACCTTAAATAATTAGCTTCAGGTCTATTACTTAGTATTCACCACAATGATCTTCCAATTGACTCTTATATGTGTTTTAATGAGAATTTCACGATGACATGCAACTCACATAGGATCTCATGATGACATGCAACTCACATGAAAATTGTTAGCTTATGTTTATAATTACTTTAACATGCAATTGACATTCAGCTTGTTAACTTCTGTTTACAGCTACTTTACCTTGACATGCAACTTGTTAACTTCCTGTTCAAGGTTTGACATCAGTGACAACCAATATTTCAATAGTCTCCCCCTTTGGCATTGATGGAAACACTTAGACACAACACTTAGAAATGGTTGATGAAAACACTATGCTCATGTTGGCTCCCCTCATATTCATGCTTCTTTTGTTTATTTCTATGCATGTATTTTTCTCTCCCATTTTGACATCAATGTAAATGGGTGAATTCTCCTTGGGTCTGCTCCCCCTCTCTATAAAAATCTGATCCATACTGATGTTTCTCTTCATGGTGCTTCCTCGTGTAAATATCTGATAAAAACAATTCAAGAAGTATTCAATACTTTCATGATTATTGTTGCTCTCCCCCTGTTGTAATTTTCCAACTTCCATGTAGATCACTATGGGGATGAAGCTACTCCCAGTTTCCGTCGAAAATACTCAAAAGTCTCCCTTTGAAGAGGTTTGGTGACGATATCTGCAATCTGTTATTTTTTCCCAACACGCTTTACCTTGATGTTCTTCTCTGTAACTTGTTCTTGTAGGAAGTGAAACTTGATCATAATGTGTTTCATCTTAGAATGGATCACTAGATTCTTAGAGATACTTATAGAACTAGTGTTATCACAAAATATTATAATAGGCTCTTGATATTCCACCTATATGTCCTACAAAGTTTTATTCATCCAAAGAACCTATGTACAACATGTTACTGCAATATACTTTCTTCCGTTGTGGACAATGACATTGAAGACTGTTTATTTCTCAACCAAGATACCATACAATCACCCAAGTAGAAGGTTGATCCACTTATACTTCTTCTATCATCAACACTTCCTACCCAATCCACATCTATGTATGGAACTAGAGATATATCATTCCCTTTTCTATACCATAATCTGTAGTATTTTATTTCTTTGAAATATATGATTATTCCTTTTACTACCATAACATGGGTTTCCTTCGGTTCTTCTTGAAATGTTGCAACCTATACAACCACTTGCATAAAATATGGTCTCAACACTATCACATAAAGTAAACTTCCAATAATAGATCTATAGATTCTTTGATCTGCATCCTTGGATTTATCATCCTTGCTCAAATTGCAACTAGTCTGCATGGGAGTACTTATGGGCTTGCAACCTACCATTCCAAACTTCTCTAGAATTTATTTTATATACTTAATATGGGAGATGAAAATACCTTTATCTTCATGACATATGCAGATTCCCAAAAAGAAAGAGAAAACACTAAGTAATCACATTTCAAATTCATTCTCCATGTCTTTAGCAAATTCCTGACTCATCTTGTCATCATCACTTCCAAAAATAATGTCATCAACATAAAATTCAATTATAAATATACTATCTCGATTTAACTTTATGTACATATTTTTTCCTGCATTGTCTTTCCTAAAAGCTTTCTATTGTAGATACCTGCCCGATGTTGAATACCATGCTATGGGGGCTTGCTTGAGTTCATATGGTTCCTTCTTCAATCTGCAAACATAATCTTCATTTTATAACAATATAAATCCTTTTGGATGTTTGATGTAGACTTATTATTCTAGTTCTCCATTTAGGAAGAATGATTTTACATCCATCTGATGTACTTTGATTTTATTAGAACATGCATAAGCCAATATTAGTGTAATTGTTTCCATTGTGGAAACTAGGGAAAAAGTTTCTTCAAAATATACATATACCTTGAATAATAGTGTTGCTTTATTCTTCTTAGTTACATGTCTATTCTCATTAAAAAAAAAATTGAATACCCATTTTTTGCTAATCATGTTCTTATTCTTAGGCCTTGGAACAAGTTTCCATGTTTCATTCTTCTCTATCTAATACATTTCTTCTTCCATAGACTTGATCTAATGTTCATCAATGTTGGCTTCTTAAAAAATGTTGGGTTCAACTGTGGAAAATATTTCTAGATGCCTTTGTTATGGTGAGGATAATTTTCTTCGAGTTTCAACTCCTACATCTTTATTCCCAATGATCTATTATGGCAAATGATTTTTCTGCACTTGTCGGCTAGGAATTTTATGAGATATCTAAATATTTTGTTGGTCATCTTCTTCTTTCTCTTCTTCTATTTCCTCTTCTTCTTCTTCCACTTTTGCTTCTTCTACTTCTTCTTTCAAATCCTCTTTTCCTTCTTTCTATGCCAAGTCTTTGATTTTTTCTTTGGGATTTTGTACACTCATCCATCAATCTGTACATTGATGCTTTCCACTATTATGTTGAGTCTTAGATTGAAACATTTATATCCCTTTCTCTTTCTTGAGTACCCAACAAATAGGCCTTTGTCAACTTGGGAGTCAAATTTTCCAATCCTGCCATCTTCTCTTTTGACATAGCATTTGCTTCCAAATAATCTAAAATGATTCACATTTGAAGATATTCCTTTCCATAGGTCGTAGGGAGTCTTATCACTATTAGTTCTGATAAATCCTCTATTTAGGATATGAATTGTTGTATGTACTGCATGTGCCCAAAAGATGTCACCCAACTTGCAATATTTCAACATGGTTATGGCCATTTCATATACGGTCATGTTCATTCTTTCAATGACTTTGTTTTGCTGAGGTATCATGGCTGCTGATAATTGTCTTTTTATTCCATGTTTACCAAAAAAATCTATGAATTATTTCGATGTAAACTCTCCACCATTGTATAATCTCAAACATTTGATTTTCAATTTTGTCTATGTTTCAACCATCGCTTTGTATATATTTAAGTGTTTGAATTCCTATGAATTTTTATTGAGAAAGAGAACTGTAGTCATCTATCGGTATCATGAATAAATTTTCACCATTTAATCCCTTTCTTCTCATTGGTCCACATAGATCAATATGTATAATATCCAATAGTTTTTTTGTTGAGTACTCCTTTGATTTAAACATGGTCTTGGTATGTTTTCCCTGTAGACAATGCTTACATAGAGTATTCATTGTATTTGAAATTTCAACCATTTCTTGTATTGCTTCCTTTCAATTGATTTTGACAATAATTTCAAAGTTCATCTGACCCATTCTTTTGTGCCATAGCCGACTATTATTTTCCTTTCCCAAGAAAGAACTTTATTTTCCAATTTCATTCAAAACATATATGTTGTTCAGACTCCTTATCGTTGTTGCCACTAACTTTCCTGATCCTTCTTTCCTAATTTTTCATTTCTCTGAGCCAAACTGGAGTGTGTATCATTGATCGCACATTTGACTTACACTTAGTAGATTGTGTTTCATATCTTTGACAAGTAGAACATTTTTTGTCATGACATTTTTTATTCCAATTTTAAATGTTCCTCTACCTATAATTTTAGATGAATGATTATTTCCAAATGAAACTGATCCATTTCATTATTTCTTCATATCTAGAAGCATGTTCTTGTCACATGTCATGTGCTTTGAACAACCATTGTCAACATACCATTCACATTTTATGTATTGAGCTTGTAGAGAGAAAACATTGATTCTTCTTTATTTTCCATATCTCTTGTGGTTCTAATATATGACTGTTATTGTTCTTCTTTTGTTCCCTAGGTGGAATAATCAATCTACAATTCTTTTTTGTGTCCAAAATTGTTGCATTTGTAGCATTCTACTTCATTGCTCAATGAACCAAAACTGTTTTGGTTTATGTTGTATGCTTCATTAATATCTTCTAGGATAACTATTATTTAAGTACCCTACATAGTTGCTTATGTTGTTGGGATAGGCACTGCAGTGTAAAACTTTATGTCCAAAATTAGCACAATTAAAACAATGAATATAAAAGAACCCTTGATACCTAGGAGTAAATGATATCCTTTGCTATGCATTCCTTCTGAATTTTCTTTCTTGAGTGTTCTTTATTTATGGAATGTTATTCTTTGGGGGCTTGCATTCTTCCTTCTTGACAAAATATCTGACAATCTCTGCATAGCTTCTTTGTTTTACTTCCTATTATATTGTCTTGGAGTTCAATCCTTTCTCATTCTGTACTTGATTGTATCCTCGTCTGGATCTGTCATTTTATGGTATTTGACTGTTGATGATTTGATCCAATATTCTGGTGCTCTTTTATTTCATATCTTTATTCTGAAGATATTTTCTTAAAGAGAGTATTTATGCTTCCAAGCTTCCAATCATTTTCTCTTTTTCTTGTAACTCCCTTCTAACTACTTCCTCAATTTTTTTGTCTTCTTCTATTTGAATTTTAAGACTCGTGATCTCATCTACTCAATTTCTTCATAGTTAGAATTCTAATATCCCTCTTTCATTTTTAAGTCTGCCTTGAGTGACTTGTTTTTCTCTCTTTATTTCCTAAGTTCTTCTAATGCACTAATTAGCTCTGCTCTGAGATCGACTTTTCCTTCTTCTTCGAAATCATCTTCTACTTCCATGGAAAGTACTCTTTCTGAATCATTGTTATTATCATTATCATCCTATTCTAATGAGGAACTGTCCTCTTTTGAGTATAAAATTTTCTTGAAGAATTTTCTTTTGTTTCTTCTCTTGTTTCCCTTTAGATATTTATTTTCCCTCTTAGAAGCTTCTTTTTCATCACTGTATTTATTCTTATGAGGACATTTAGAAGAAAAATGACCAATACCACCACAATTAAAACATTTCAATGGAAGCATACCTTTATACTTTCCAGTTCATTTCTTTAATTCACTGATACAAAATGAGAGATAAGTGACCAAAATCCGCATATAAATGACCACTTTTGATTTGGCGATCACCGGTGGCTAATTTTCAGTCTCTTATCATGCGACCAAAAATGTGTTCATATTTAGTTTGGTCATTTATAACTTGTTTTTTTATTATTAATTTGGCCATAAATTTGGTCATATATTTGGTCATTAATTGTCACAATTAATGACCAAATATATGACCACATTAATGACCACAAGACAAGCTATAAATGACCAAACTAAATATGATCACAATTTTGTTCCCATGATAAGAGATTGGAAATTAGCCACCAAAACATCCATTTATTCATTTATATGTGAATTTTGGTCGTTATTTTGGTCACTTACCTCTCATGTTTTGGTCACTTATCTCTCATTTTTTGGAAATTTTATATGTGAATTTCGGTCATTTTGTTTGGTCACTTATGTCTCATTGTTTGGTCACTTATATCTCATTATTTGGTCACTAATTTAGTGTCATCCAAATGGAACTATGATGGATTCTTTATTTTTCAATTGTAAATAAGGTGGCATTGATGGAGTCCCAGGCCATCAATGGCTACCGAATTTACCAGGACGAAGGCCCATTTGTTGGGGAAAATTTGGGGCTACTTTGGAGAGAAAGGGGTCTTGGGTTTGGTCACTGAATGTTAGAAAATGCCCACTATTTAGGCATTTTTCAAACTTGAATCTACCCCCCCTTCGTTGCCTATAAGTATCCATGCAATCTAATGAAGCAAGGATTCAATCCAGGCTTGATTGGGTTAAGGGACCCCTTGGGCTTGAACCTGGCAGGTTGTTTCCTCAAACAAAATTACCATAATTTTGATTTATTATGCTGACATACTGCATCTCTATTCACCACCTTTCTAATGTCTTTCATTTGGCACAAATTGGGCTCCATATGAGCGAGATATGGCCCTAGATAGTTTCAGGGGAAAAGGTTGGTTAGATGTTTGATCAAGGAAAAATTTGCAATTAAATCACAAATCTGGATTGAACACCGGATTTGAAGGACTTCTACAAGCCTACATTCCTGTAGCTAAAATGGGTTTCTCTTTCTTATCTTGATTTGGCCCCGAAGGGCTCCAATTAGGCCTCTCTTTTGACACATGTTTCTAGGCTAATTAGAAGTCTCTAGTGCTCTAGAATGTTTTACTAAAAATATGGCATGATTCTTTAAAGGTGACTATCATGGTTGCAAGTCGTTTTGACTATTTATGAAAGAAATTTTGCCTTTGTATGAGGGAGATACAGAATTAGTTTTCTTAATAACCTTACGGGGGATAAAAATTTAAATTTTACTATATAGTTTAACAAACCATAAATTTTAATTTTATTTAATTAAATTATTTAATATACAATTTTGATCAAATTTTAATTATATATATACATATATAATATTAAAACTAAAATTAAAATTAAAATATATATAAAATAACAATTAAATTAAAATAAAATAAAATAAAAACTATATAATAAAAGTAAAGTTTTGGTGGTTTCAGAGTGACAACGAAAGAGGGAACCGGGATTCAAACCTTGCTAGAAAAATTGTATGTACATGGCCACGATCTAAACGACAATTCTTAATACTAAACTATCTCTAGGAGGGCCCTGGGCCTAGTGCACATGAGGGGTTCAAATCCCCTCCCTCTTGCAATTTTACTCAGGAAAAATACTCCACCACATAAAATAAAAACCATGAACCAACCATGTGTTTCACAGCGAATAGGAACATTTTGCAGCGAACAGGAACCTGCAAGTTTCATTGTGCTCTTGAGGCTTTGGTCATTTCGTAGCGCTCGTAAAACTTGTCATTTCATAGCGCCAATGTATCGAACCAAAAAAAATTAGAATTGGTTGCAAAAATTATTAGTTTTGGCAAATATAAATTGGTTTTAAATCCAAATTTGGCTCTCGGGTTCATTAACAAGGCAAGCGAAGAATAGGAGGATTATGTGTACACGACGCGGGGATAGTTGTTGGTGCATATAAGCACCTTTATATATTTTCACCAAGCCATTGTGGGATTTATCCCATGAGATAAAAAACAAGACGCAGCGCCAAACGTACACAGAGAGCTAAGAAGGAGGAGCCCACGATTGCGCAAGTCTCATGATCCACGCGTTGGTATTCACAGGTTTTTGGCAATATGGCATTCATGCCGAAGCTATGTTATTTAGTTTTTCCACCAATTGTCGAACATCCAGATGATAAGGTAAGTTTGCAGTCGTCAAGAGGTTTTTTGTGTGTCCATTAAAGCCGAGCCCGAGGATTCAACAATGCCCAGGTTTTCGCCAGCAGGGGAGAGAACGCCACGTTTCCAGTTCGAATGCCAAGTTCCAAGGGGAAGTATGCCAATGGAGAGACCGCCAAGCTACTACCATTATGTCACACTACGTCATCCAAAACATTCTTCCATGATGGTTCTTTATCATATTCATAATCCAACGACACTTGCTTTTGTAACATCCTCAAAAATTGACTGCTCACCCATCCATGGTTGACAGGAATGCACAAAACCAGAGAAAAATCACTTGTCCGGTTTTTTTGTCATAGCGTGCCATCTGTATCCCAATATTCCAAATTCAAAGGTCGCACTGGGAATGAAGTAACCAGAAGGGTTTGATCTCTCTCTTCAGTTGGAGCTTCTACAAATTGTTGCAGAATTCAAGGACGATTGAAACATAAAGATAAAGGAGGAGCATTAATTCTGAACTTTTCCATGCCCGCGTAGGACCTCTTGTTTCATTGTCGCCAGTGGGAGCTTGGTGGTGTATTTTCCATGAGGCCATAGCGAATAGGTAGCTTCTTCAATGTAGAAGGAAACAAATGGATATATTCTAGACTACCACAGTCTCTCCTCCAATTTGATTTTCAGCTTCACAATGTTACATGTGGAGACCAATGATGTCTATGAACAAATGAACCTTCAACCTATCAATACATTTATTCTTTTTTTGATCATTGGAAGCTGTAGATTTGTCGTTGGATCACATATGTTTCTATTGCTTCTGCTTGTTGTTTGCACATATATGATTTCATAGCATGGACAACTATAGTTTTTATTTGGTTTCAGCATGATAAGGAAGGCTTAGATAATCTTGTTTTGAAACAAAGTAAGCAGCCTACAAAGTTGACTTCAAGTACAAGTGTCATAAAATGTGAAGAAGACTTCTTTTTGGCGACTCTGTCTTTCTGTGTTGTTCGATTTCATTGGTCGATGTCTCAAAATTTCTTGAGGAAACTAATAGGTTCAACCGGGATATCATATATTTTCTTAAAGAACGTCAAGGTCTTTTTGGTCATATTCGCAGAGACGATGAATCCCAAGTACATATTCAATCTTTGGAAGGCTTGGAGCTTGCGATTGTTGTTATAACTAAGGTGTGGCCTGTTGAAGAAAGAAAGGATTTTGGAGTTGTTCAATTCCTCTTCATCTCATGTGTTGTTATTTATGTAAAGAAACATAGCTTTCGCAGTGTCATCTCGCTGCGAAAGTGTATCAAACTGACACATCAACACATGAATTGACTTCCAGCTGTGCCAGGTTATATACGTTGACTCCAGAATTCAAATAACTTTCTATTTTGCCACAAATTTCATGTATTTTTTACGATTTGTATGCATTTATTAAGTCAACAAAATGAGCCCAAAGACGCAGTAGTTAGTTTAGGATTAGTTCCTACTATGATGTAACTAAGTATATTATTAGGAAAGCAGTTGAGCTCGAATCCCTGAGTCAGGAGATGAGCTATGGCTTTATACTTTGTAAAATTGATGAACACTGGGTTGGTTCGAGTGAAAAAGGAATGGCTATTCTGTATGTAAATTGTTGACTATTCAGTCTGGATCAATAGAGAAGTGCATAATTGTTTATTCGTCTGTTGATAGTTTCAAGTTTTGTGATATCTCCTATGTGTATGCGTCCTCATCTAATTTCTTTCATTTAATCTTTTCAATCTTCAATGTTTAACCTAAGGTAAATAATTACAGAGTTCATTTTATGATGCTTTGTTTTCATGATGGTTAAATGTTCTCACTGCTTACTCTGCTTTACTCTAGAATTCATCTTGTGTCTCATGCTCCAAGTATAATGATTGTTAGTCTTAATTCCCTCCCTCATGCTTCAACGATATATAACTTGAGACATCACCTACCTTGCCCCTGTTTGAACTCTTCAATAACTAGTTATTGATCTAATCAACTGATAGTTTTGACTCCATTCCCAATGGATGGTCCTCTTCCCTTTTCCAACTAATAATTTAATAAACCCTACCTCCATTTACATGATATCTAGCCATTGTGCCTAAGATAACCAATCAGTCTTGATTGAGTTATAACAGAGAGATTGTAATGTTCATGACTTGGCCAGTCTATGAAACATTGCTAATGTGTGTGTAGGATTAATTGTTTACAGCATATAACTGATCATACAAATAACAAATGCAACAAAGGAATGCAAAGTTTATATTATGATATCTCTTTGGAGTACAAAGGCCGAATGCGGCTAAATAAAATGAAACACTCGGCTAGATCAAAAGACAAAAGGATCTTAGCCAGAATACAATAAGCAAACTAAATGAGAATATTTGATAATAGATGAGCACTGCGGGATCAATGGATGAGATGGAACTATGGCAGCTTGTATGGTAATTGTTGGAAGTCTAGAAAGTTTTCCCTGGCGGCTATACCTCTCGGAATGGCTTGTAAATTGTCCCAAATGATGCACCCTGCTCTAGCACACAGGCCTAGTAACTGACCGGCCTCTCTGCTGGTGGGTCTGGACCCGGAATAGATTTCTCTGGGGGAATGTGCCCCTCTCTCACTAGTAAAATGCGTCTTAGTGATTCCACCGTCGGAATCGGCCAATTTGTATCTCAAAATGATCACCTTTCTCTACTGGGAAATGGGTCGGAAGGGTCTCACTGAATCTGATTTGATGCTCGCTCGGGAATCCTGAATGTGCTCGCCAAAAGTGTCGCACTTCCAAGTCTAGAAAATGCGCCCTAGATGATTCGTCCATCAGAATTTGATGAGGAACCAAGAAAAAGATGCACCTTGCCTTCCTCTAGACTGAGTCGGAGGGGAATCTTTGAACTCTCCCTGGATGGGACAAATTGATTCCCTGAACCTCCTCAGGAGCTGCGCCCTCACCCTAGATAAGTGTGCCCTTGCTGCTAGACCCTACGTAACTACTACTGAAGAATGATGGAAGACCTGTGTGATCTTCTCGGTGACTAGGGTCTGTCTCTCAACATTGAAATCAACCAACTGGTGTCTTCCTGCTGGAATCCACTAAACTATCTCTCCTGAGATGTGCCTCTCTCCTTAATGACAAGTCATAATCTGCATAATGATGAATTAGGTTGTTAACTCTTCTCTTATAGATTTCCAAAACCCTAATTCACTGTTGAAACCCTAATTAACTATGGACTTCTAATTTTAGCTCATTTGTTCTATTTTTAGCTCATAATGACTTAAAAGTGCTTTTAACCATTTTTAGCTCAATGTCACTTTTCGAACATAACACCTTTGACTGGAGTGACCTCTAGTAACCCTGTTTACCCCTTTTCTAGCCCTATCTATAGTCTAACAGGGTGGTTTATACCATTACGCCTCCTCTCTGGAGCTCCTATTTGGAAATGGACATTACAGTCCTCCCTTCCCGAAGTTTCTTGTCCTCAAGCAGTACCAGTCCAGGGTGCTGCAACACCTTCTCACTCTCCCAAGTAGCGTCCTCTACTGGAAGCCCTCTCCATCTGATCAAACACTCTCTGATGACCCTGCTCCTCAATTTTCTCTCCCGAAACGTAAAAACCTCCTCTGGAACCAACTCCAACTATCCCTCCTCATTCAATGGGGGAAGCTCCTCTAATGTGCTAATGAATTGTCCCACTATCGTTTTGAGGAAAAATACGTTGAACACGTTATGAATCTTGCTCCCCTCTGGAAGATCTAACTCATAAGCAACCTCGCCTATTCGGTGCATGATCTTGTAAGGGCCATAAAATCTAGGCGTGATCTTCTTAGACCCACTCTTCTTCATAAATGACTGTCTGTGAGGTTGGAGTCTCAAGAAAACCAAATCCCTAACCTCAAAGTTGTGCTCTATACTATGCATGTCCGCACTCATTTTCTGTAGGTTCTGTGTCGTCTGTAGGTTCTCTTTCAATAACTTGAGAATCTCTTGACTCTCTATGATCCAATCCTTGGCCTTGGGAGATCTTCTCTCCCCAAAAAACAAGTCTACCAAAGTGGGAGCATCATATCTGTACAATTCTCGGAAGGGTGTCATACCAAAGGACATGTGGAAAGTGGTGTTGTAGAAATTCTCTCCTAGATGTAGCCACTTTACCCATGTTCTTTGTTGTCCACCGACATAGTTCCCAAAATATCCTTCAACCCACTTGTTGAAAATCTCGGTCTGTCCATCTGTCTGAGGGTGATAGATAGTGTTGGGTGTTAGCTTTGTCCCCACCAACCGAAACAACTCTCTCCAGAATGTCCCCATGAATCGATTGTCCCTACAACTGACGATGTTCCACAGCAACCCATGAAGTATGAAGACCTCCCTGAAGAATGGCTCGGCTACCTGAACTATGTTTTACTCTATTAATATGGCATAGAAGTGAGAAAACTTGTTCAATCTGTCGACCACTACATAGATACAGCCCTTACCCTGGACCTTGGGTAGTCCTGTGATGAAATCCATCGATATACTCTTCCATTTCTTCTCTGGAATGGGGAGTGGTTGAAGTATCCCTGCTGGAAGAGCATGCTCTGACTTGTTCTGCTGGAAATTCACACACTCATTGATGTGTCTCATAAATTCCTATTTGAGGCCCTTCCATGAGAACCTCTCTCTGATCTGTCTGTAGGTTTTGAAAAACCCATGATGGACTGGTAGGTGTGAATCATGAACTGTTGTGAGGATCTTCTTCTTGAGCCTCGAATATGGCACTAAGTAGACTCTATCCTCATAGAATTTGACATCGTCAATGACCCTGTACCTGTCATCATGTATCTTTCCATCCATCACCTCACAAGAAAACTTGTTCTTGGAATATTCCACTACTAAGTGGGATTTCCAATCTGTTGAAATCTCCATCGAAGAATAGGGTGCAGGTCTCCTCGATAGTGCATCAACCACAATGTTCTTCTTCTCCTTGACATACTCTATTTTGAATTCGAATGCATGTACCTTCGTCACCCATTTCTGTTGGCACTCATTGAGGTCCTTCTTCTCAAGGAAATACTTCAAGTTGTTGTGATCTGTCTTGACCTTGAATTTTCTACCCACCAAATATTGTTTGAATTTGGTCAAGGCATGCATGATTTCAAACATCTCCTTGTCATAAATGGAGTACAACCTCTCAGGTTGACTGAGCTTCCTACTCTTGAATACAATGGGGTGTCCTCACTGCATCAAAACTGCCTTGATACTCTCGCCGAATGCATCACACTCTAGTACAAATGGCAAGGTGAAGTTTGGTAATGCCAACACTGGACAAGTGCTCGTGAATTCCTTCATGTCATCAAAGGATTTTCGTGATTCCTCGGTCCATATGAAAGCCCCATGCTTTGTAAGATCCATCATCGGTGCTCCAAGATGAGAAAAACCCCGGATGAACCGCCTGTAATAGCTGCACAGCCTGAAGAAACTCCTCAACTATGTTACGTTCCTGGGCATTGGCCAGTCCAAAATGGCCTTGATCTTTTCCTGGTGCACCTGTACCCCCTGTGCACTGATGATATGACCTAAGTAAAGAAACTTTGTCATACCGAACTCACACTTGGACTCTTTGGCATATAATGACTATGCCTTCATGCTGATAAATACCTCATCCAAGTGCCTCGTATGCTCCTTCCATGTCTTGTTGTAGACCAAGATGTCTTTGAAGAAAACCAATACTGATTTCCTCAACTGATCCCTCAATATGTGGTTCATACAATATTTGAATGTCAAGGGTGCATTGGTTAGCCCAAAAGGCATAACCAGGAACTTGAAATGTCATCTTCTCTATGTCCTCTCGGATGTTTATCTGGTTAGACCCAGAGTGTAGATCAATCTTTCAGAAGAAAAATACCCCATGTAGTTCATCCATAAAATCGTCAATGTGTGGGATAGGATATCGGTTCTTGATGGTTTTCTTGTTCAAGGCTCGGTAATCAATGCACATCTTCATGGTGCCATCCTTTTTCAGAACTAAGACAACTGAAGAAGCGAATGGACTGTTGATCGGTCTGATGTGTCCCATTGCTAGCAATTCCTTGATTACCTTCTCTATCTCATCCTCGAACCTCCTAGGATGATGATAGGGGTGGGTGATCATCAGTTTGGCCCCCTCTTCCAACTCAATGGTGTGCTCAAACCCCCTGTCAGGTGGTCTCCCTGGTGGAATCGACTCCAAACCCTGTTGATGTCGTCCCAACAAATTTTTGATCTCTGTATGATACTGTTGTCGACCCTCTGAATCCTTCCGCGTAGTGATCAAACACTCGGTGAAATATGCTACCTCCCCATGTCTGAATATCCTATCCATCCTCTTGGATGAAACTATCTTGGGTGCTCCTATCGACATACCTCTTAGAACAACCTTCTTCCCATCATGGTCTCTGAATCCCATCTCCAAGGTTTGGTAATTGGTGGTGATTTTTCCCAAGGTAATCATCCACTGGACTCGCAACACCACATCTGTGTCAGATAGGTCAACCACATAAAATGTGTCTCTCACTGTGTAGTTTCCTAACTTTACCTCCAAGTTTGGGACTCTGTCTAGACACTCCACTGTGTGGCCATCTGCTACTACAACATCAAACACCTCAAACTCCTCTGTCTGAAGTGCCTGTCTCGATACGAGTGAAGCATCAATGAAGTTGTGGGTCGCCCCACCATCTATCAGGGAGATTACCTATTGCCCCTGAATAGTCCTTCTGATCTGGAGGGTATCATACTTGGGTATCATACCTGGGAATCTCTCCCTTGCACATGCACCTATGGCTTGGGACCCAAGGATCTCTACAGTTGAAGCAAAGATTCTTCCTCATAATCTCTCTCCTAGTATCATCATCCAACTTCTCCTTGCCCTTCCATTCTCTCTAGAATGGATTTCTGTCTCGATCCTTCTAGGGTACGAAGGGTTTGGAAATTTTTTTAGTCTTTGGCACCGAGTCTACCAAATATCGAGTGCGAAAGATGGCATCCTGGAAGGTGGGAGGCTTTTATGTCTTCACTCATCCTCTCAAAGGATATGTGAGTCCCTCTTTGAATAGCATGATCAGCATGGGCTCTAATATATCTGTCATTGCCACGGATACCCACTGCAACTCTGTGATGAATGCCTTTGTTGTATGAGTTTGTCTCAACTGGGATAGATCGCTGAAGTGGATCTCGGGATCCCTCCTATCAAACTTGTCCATGAGCCTCTCTGTGAACTCCCTATATGAGGTGATGCAACTGTGACCTAATGTCACCAATTCATGATACCACCACTCGTGTGCCTCACCCTCCAAGTGCAAGGTCGCGAAAATGATAACCTATGTCTCGGTCATCTAATTGAGCTTGTAGTATGTGTCTAACTTCTGTACCCAATCTCTGGCGGTGCTTTTGGATTATCTGTAGAAAGAAGGTATGGTGAATTTACCAACTTTTTCGATGAAATCCATGTTATTCCCCTGCTGTTGTTGCGGTCCTCCTCTTTGTATCTCTCTTGGGTGGTTCCTGAGTCTGAGTCCACAATACTGGACTAGGGTCATGTCCTGATGGAATTCACGACCCAATGTTGCGTACTCCCTCTGATACTCTTCTATATCCTCTGCATGAGTGGGCATCCTCTGTGTTATAGATGTATGTGCTGCTACCGTGGGTGCCCTCTGGAAACTGGGAAACAAGGGTCTAGGAATCCTACTTGCAGAGGTGTATGTGCGAGTGGGTGACTAGGGTCTATTGCCTTCTCCTGAGTTCCCCTATGCTGCATGCGGGGCTTGTGTGTCTGGGGTGCCCACTCTAGCCAATCTATCAACCACCTGTGCCAAGTCTTGAGACATGGCCCACTGACTAGCTAACATATCGTTGATAACCTACATGAAATATGTCTCTGGTTCCATGGGGGACTTTCCACTGCCCTTTGTTTGCTCATATTCATCTCCTAGCATCCTCTCTGCCTCGTGCTCAGCCTCATGCTCTACCCTTCTCTCTGCTTCTATGTGTGCCTCTTCATCTTCCTCTGGGCTATAAGGAAAAGGAGGAAAGTCAGGACTAGACCCTCTTTCCCTACACCTGTTGTAAGTGACATATTCATCAGCTACATGTTCCCAACCCTCTAGGTCTTCTATTGCACTCATCAACTTTAGTCACAGGCTAGCAGGACTAAAGATCTGATACCACTGTAATATTACTGACTTGGCTAGTCTAGGAAATGTTGCTAATGTGTGTGTAGGATTAATCATTTACATCATATAAATGATCGTACAAATAACAAATGCGACAAAGGATTGCAAATTTTATATTATGATATCTCTGTAGAGTACAAAGGCTGAATGCGACTAAATAAAATGAATCACTCAGCTATATCAAAAGACAAATGGATCTTATCCGCAATACAATAATAAAACTAAATGATAATACCCAATAATAGATGATCACTGCGAGATCAATCGATTAGTTGGAACTATGGCAGCTTGTATGATAAGTGATGGAAGTCAGGAAAGTTCACCCTACCGTCTATACCTCTCTTAATGGCCTGGAAACTCTCCCAAATGGTGCGCCCTGCTCTAGATCACAGGCCTAGTAATTGACCGGTGCCTGTGCTGGTGGGTCTGGACCTCGGATGGATCCCCCTGGGGGAATGCACCCCTCTCTCACTGGAAAAATGCGTCCTAGTGATTCCATCATCAGAATTGGCCAAGATGTATCTTAAAATGATCACATTGTTCTACTGGGAAATGTGTTGGAAGGGTTTCCCTGAATCTGATCTGATGCTTGCTCGGCAACCCAGAATGTGTCCGCCAAAAGTGTCGCACTTCCAAGTCTGGAAAATGCTTCCTAGATGATTCCTCCATCGGAATATGATGAGGAACTAGGCCAAATATGAGCCTTGCCTTCCTCTCAATTGGGTTGGAGGGGAATCTCTGAACTCTCCCTGGATGGGACAAATCAATTCCATGAACCTCCTCAGGAGCTGCGCCCTCACCCTAGATAAGTGTGCCCTTGTTGTTGGACCCTACGTAACTGTTGTTGAAGAATGATGGAAGACCTGTGTGATCTTCTTGGTGACTAGGGTGTGTCTCTCAACGTCAAAATCATCCAACTAGTGTGTTCCTCCTTGAATCTACTTACCTATATCTCCTTATATGCACCTCTCACCTCAATGACAAGTCATAATCTGCATAATGATGAATTAGGTCACTGACTCTTCTCTTATAGTTTTCCAAAACCCTAATTCACTGTTGAAACCCTAATTCATTGTTGACTTCTAATTTTAGCTCATATGTTCTATTTTTATCTCATAATGACTTAAAAGCGCTTTTAACTATTTTTAGCTCAATGTCACTTCTCAAACATAACACCTTTGACTAGAGTGACCTCTAGTAACCCTGTTTACCCCTTTTCTGGCCCTGGTTATAGTCTAACAAGGTGGTTTAGACCATTATGCCTCCTCTCTGGAGCTCCTATTTGGAAAGGGACATTACAGAGATCCCTCTCTGGATTGGAATCAGTGTTGATTGAGTTATAATCGAGAGATCCCTCTCTGGATTGGAATAAGTCTTGATTGAGTTATAACAGAGAGATCCCTCTCTATATTGGAAGGGCTAGATTCCAATCTAAAAGTTGGTTTGAAGGTTACCTATGAAATTTCCTTATACATACAAAGGAAATTACAGAGTGATAACAACATGAACATTTATCCTAATCAAACTACTTGAACAATCAACATAGAAACCAAACTCTCAACCAGAACCAAGAAAAATAATGGCATTCAAGATCTGGTTATTATGTTATAATCAACTGGTAAAATGAGGTAATTAGTTAAATAGCATACCATGAGCTGAATATTTTGAGGTATCACCCATTGCAACTAATTTTGAGCCTCACTAAGCCCAACTTCTCTTAATATGCACCTCCAAAATATAGGTGATCTCATTAAATTGTAAAACTCGGATACAAATTTCATGTGCAAATTTTAACACTGAAAATATTTGAAAATGTTTGTTCATAATATTTCTAACTAACATAAAAAATGCATAATCTTTCATTGATAATATTTGAAAACCCTAGTCCATAAAGCTCAAATTGAAAATACTTTCCACTTTGAAAACATGATAAATTTTCTAATAATTTATCTTCCCTGCATGCTCTATAACACAAGCATTCACTCTACTCATAACTGGATCCCCTCTTGTAGAGTGAAACCCATTTATCGTCTCATTGTCTGGGGGCTGAGGATGATTAGTCCTAGTGTTGAAGTGATCTTTGATCATCTCCATTTTCTTCAATTCAAACTCCTTCAAGATCATCACTGCAACATTTTTTATCCTAACCACTGTAGCATCCCTTTCTTCATGGAACTAACTGCACAATTATGGACTCATCATAACAAAATTCCTTGTTTTGTGCTCATCCAATCCATTAGAAACATTCTATGCCATATTCATAGCCATGGCTTTCTAACTTTTAGACCCATCTTTCCATACATTTTCCACATCACCACCACCAATGCTATGATCCTCATCAATCTCTTTATTCCCAAAAACACCCTTATCCAAGCCACCCCTCAACTGATTACAAATATTATACATGGATGCCTCATGTTCTCTCTTAAAATTTAAGGTATTTTCTTTCATATTATCCTTGTATGCCCGAAACTTGGCCTTCCAACAACTAGACTTGTCACTAAGTCATCGATTATTAAAGTGATTGTCCATAGTATTCCTAATGTGGTCTTAAAAAAGAGCAATGTTTTTGGGTAAAACCTTACCTCTTTTGCAGCAAGCCAAAATCCCATTGAACAAATCAAGCTGGTCTTTAGGATTCCATACTCGAGTAACCTTCTTAGAGGATTTATGTGGCGAAAGCAATGTGCTGACGGGTTATTGTTTCGACACCTTCTTCTTTTTGTTCTCTTTGGGAGGGATTTCTTTCTAAATAGAGTGAAGTGTTTTCATATTTAGGCTCACAAATTCCATCATTCTCCTCCTCTTCTTTTGTTTCTCTTCTTTGTCATGTTTCGCCGACATTTTAATGGAAGCCATTTTGCTAGAAATGGAATCCAGTGGTGATGGTTTCTTCTTCTTCTTCTTGTCTTTCTTGTTTGGTTTGTTTGTTTTCTATGGTGGTCTTGAAGTACCCGATTCGTCATCATATTTTGATTCTGATGAAGGAGAAGGAGGATGACTTGTCTGGGCGGAGGCAGGGAATTAGTTGTGTAATATCTTGTGGTTCTCATCGGAATAGGATTTTGTGTTGCCCTCTATCATAAAATCCTAGGAATCCATGGTTGTTGAATAAAAGAGGAAGGGTTCCAAGCCCTATTTGTATGCTTATTTTTCTATTTTTATTTTTTTTTCAAAATAAACAAAACGTGTCTCTAAATGTTTGACTTTTTGTTGTTTTTACGAGCATATTTTCCAATCAAATTTGTTAGAAATCCATCCAAAAATTGTTGGAAATCCATATTTGAGTCAATGAATCTAGATATTAGAAGTGTCCCAGGGGTTTTTCAGGGTGTTGAATCCATTGATGCATTCAAAAATGTAATTTAAACAACCAAAATTGATGATTTCACCAATATATATTTCATTGAATTCCAGTGAAAATGTTGAAAAGATCTAATGTTTAGACAATATAATTAACATAACGCTTAATGACAAGCAAATGGACCAACATTGAAATTTTTGCAAACTATCTCTCAACTTATGAAATATGAACTAGGTATCCTTGACATATTGCTAATTTGGTGTCAGTTGCCTAAGTCCCGGGAATTAAATCTCTCAATGTGCAATATAAATTCTAATAATTGACTATATGGAATAGTTTTCCTACATGGTTGGATCTAGTTCAAACTAATTAGTTCTTGCCTAAGCCCCCCAAATTAAATCTCTCAATGTGCAATTTAATGTCTAATAATTGACTATATGGAGTAGTTTCCCATGGTTAGATCTAGTTCAAAGTAATTAGTTCCTAAGGGAATTTTCAAGGTGATGATATGTAAGCCATATCTCACTAGGATATCATCATGATAGCTAAATTGGTGTCAATTGTTGAGTTGTGACACATGAGGGGGTCTCCAATTTACTAAATTCTAACATTGCATATGGATTTAACGACCCTCCGAATCTATTTGCAGTGTTAGAATTTAGTAAATTGTACAAATTCATTGTCAAAATTGTAATTTTCCATTGTCGGAGTGACACAACTAAATATGACCAAATAAATAACCAATTTTTATGTGCTCATTTTTAGTCTAGTTATATCTCATGACCAAATTTGGTTAGTTATCTTGGTCTTTTTTAGTTTAGTTATTATCTCGTGACCAAAGTAGTCATTTATCTTGGTACTAGTGATTTCCTTACAAAGTTCCCTATCTCTTCATCTTCCTCCGAATCATCACTACAACTGCAACCTAGTTTTCACTTTTGATTTTTATTCTTCTTTGTCTTCTTAGATGCCTGGAAAGTTGCTTCCTTCATGATTGGGTTCTCTTGTTTTGTTCTCATTTCATAATCTGTAAATATTTCATGTAGCTTTTCCATGCTCAATGTACCAATATCTTCTCTTTCTTCCAGGGATAATATTTTAGGATCAAATCTCATAGGAAGAGACCTTAATACCTCTTGAACAACTATTGATTCATCAAATTCCACTCCCAATCCCTTAATAATGTTAACAATTTTGTCAAATCACAGAAGGTAGGTTGCAATGTCTTCATCTTCATTCATCTTCAATTTCTCAAACTTAGAACTGAATATTTGAATCTTAGCTCCCTTGACTTTGGCATCTCCTTCATAAATGTTTTGGAGTTTATCCCAAAGATCCTTTTCACTATCAACATAACCTTGACAAAGACTAAAACAACTAGACTACTGAGAATGGTACCTTTGGCCTTTGAGTTGTTTTCACAGAGTTTCTTTCCATTTTTCTTTGTTGGGGGAGTGGTTGGTGATTTATACCCATCTACTATTGTTATGAGGAAAATATCTATGGAAAGGTGTAAACCACAACAGAAGGAACAACACCCAGAAATCAACTCTAAACTCAAGTATGCTATATAACTAGAAATGCTAACAAGAGAAGGATAACATCCTACCTCGCCTAGACATTCTAAGAAGACCTCGAATGAGCTCATAAATGAAAGATTGATTACTGAAACTTGTACTCAACAATCAATATAAACAAGAATATAGAAATTATATAGAATGTTAGCTTATAAACTAGCATAATCTATTGAAATGTATGAAAATATGCCCATCGAAATTAATGTAAATATTTGAAACCTATAATTGGACGAGAAAATAGTATTTCTATTAATGTAATCAATATAATTACATAGGTGAAAAACTTCTGTAATGAGACATATCAGAACCAAGAAACTAGGTCCCTCCAGATGGGCCTTCATCACTTCAATATTCCACAAATGCAAGAGTCCCTCTAGACGGGCCTTCACCACTTCAATCTTCCACAAAGGAAAGCTCACCAGTAGTAGGAGTCAATGATGTTCTCCATATCAATATAAGAAGGGCTTGGAGGATGAACACAAAGAGTTTTTTCTTTGAAGGAAAAAGGGATGTAGACTCAATATGAAGTGAAAATTCTCCAGAGTGTCTTTTTCCACAATGGTGTATGTTCAAAGGCTTGTATATGGCTCAATTTATAGCCTCCAAATGGAATTGAAGGGTCGAGCCAGAGAGTTTCCAGTATATGGATGGTAAAGGATCATGAATATTGTGACATGGCATGGAAACCCGACATATTTTTAATTTTTGAGCACAAAAACCAATGTACGCGAGCTGTAATGGAGCAATATGCATATACACGAGTTTTCTAACTATAGGTCGCATATATGGACACAAATATGTATTTTTAGATCTGGAGTGAGAAAAAGGGGAATTTAAGTCTATAGAGGGAAATGGAAGGACATCAAATAAATATGCATGGAGTGTGGAAAAAAATTCTATAACAAACTCACCCTAATGTGTTAGGTCAAAGAAGAAAATGTGATGGCTAAAATACATTATAATTCCTAGAAGTGGAGTAATGAGGACCCAACTGGATTCCTAAGAATATTACAATTCATCTTTACTCTATACACATGGCTTCCAAACTAAATTACACTACAGATGCATGTTGATATATATCAAATAGTTGTTCATGGCCATGAATAGGCAATACAATGTGGACATATGCCATTGGATGTCATAGTCACGAACAAGACATAGTGGAGTCTAGTCTCAAAGTCAACTAAATATATATGTATACAATCGAGTATAATCTAATCTTGCATAATCATTGAAGTCATATAGGTATTGGTCCGATGAAATACAACAACAGATATGAGATCCGTTACTGTGAATTGGTGGTCTTCTACACTATCTTCCAAAGGTGAAAGTCTACATATTCTGAATAACGGGTTTGAATTTGAACACAATGAAACTTTGTTTGATTACCAGTCATTGAGGTATACCGTTAAAAAATGTCAGACAACCCACCAATAATCAAAGTAGGTGTCAAGGCACTGAGTACATTCCACAAGTCTGAATAAGGGTGTTGAGGTCGAACACTTGAAGAATCCATCGATCAGGAGACAATAATGTATTCCCAACTATCGATGGCGGGAGAACCTGCCACTAATGACTACAAGCCTCTAACTACTAATATAACTCTAGATCTCGATTCCAAAATAGATCAGTTGAAGTTTATGGAAGGAGACCCACTGAAAGGAGAGAATTAAGGAATATATCATCATCTAGTGCGATGTACAAAGAAACAGATTGATTATTAGGAAGATATCGAATGAATAGGATGTTCACGAACCATTGACCATGTGCATCTCTTGCATGCACAAGATGCAAGTAGCACATGAAAGATACCCTCTAACTAGCATCCAATAATGAAAAATGATGACAAAGGTGAGGAAACCATCAATAGGGTCTAATGGAATCCAATATACTGCATGAATCTCAATGTGTGAATATACTTCCTATAATTGAACAAAAGGGAAACCCCCCAATCAGTGACCAATAGAGTGATGACAACTACTAGGTTCAAGGTCACCTACCAATAATGAAATTAGGCCTAGGGTGCAAGGTATGCCAACAACTTCGTGTGATTTTGAGGTTCACTGGTAAGGGAAAATCCAACATGCAAATTCAAGAGTTCTGAGAATTCGATGACATAGGTTTAGACTTCCTTTCAACCAGAGCATGAGACATATAAATAACTTAGGAATCATAGACTTATGACTAAACATTGACAAAAGTTTGTGACATAGGAGGCATGAACAAACTCTCCATAGGGACTAGAAGAGTAACTAGTCAGAGGAGTATACTCTAAGTAACGAGGTCAGCTTCCCAAGGTCATGTTAAAACCAAACCTTGGATGAAATGAACTCAAGAATTTTTTCTTTTTTTAAAGGTGACACGACTACTACGGATAGGAGATAATATTATTTTCCTGCTTGTCTTATTTTGTTTTTTTCATAGGAAAATAAATGTTATGATATAGGAGAGGAAATGAGTGTCATGAGTAAGAAATTTTTTCTAAAATGCGAAAGATACCTATGGTCAATGGAGGGAAGTGCATGTGGGACAAGGAAACGCAGGGGGATGTTTTTTCTATAGGTAAAGAGATGTCAAGTTGCAAAGGATATATAGAAGGAACTTCTTGGCTAATGCTGAGAATTGCTAGCGAAAAAAGGGCTTATAATGAAAAAGAGGGATCACACATTAGGCTCAACAATATAGGCAAGATAATGGCATGCAATTACAACTTAACTCAAAAATGTCATTTTCGTAGATTTAGTCCCCTAGGCCCGAAAAGGTATAAAATAATACCTAGGAGAACTCTTCTAGCCAATGGTGACTAGAGTATTTGCTTTTTATAAGCAGTGTATTTGGTCCAGAAGAGGGTTAAACTTATACCAAAATAGACTTCCTTTCAAATCCATTTAACAAGTGTGAAAGCGACAAGTTCACTCGACAATATTTTCATTTTTAGGAGTCTCAAAAGAGCTTAACTAAGACTCTAGGATTTTTTTCTAAGAAACATATGATGGGGGAGGCCAAGGATCCCATGTAGGTCTTCTTTCGAAATCCATCATCTCATTGGTAGATGACACAAAATTGGGAGAACCCAAAACATTCCATGTCAAGGAGGACAAAATACTTCCAGAGAATCCTTCATCTACAATATATCGATGAACGCCCATTATCTAGAAGGGTGCAGAATAAGGAAGGTAAAGCTCTACAAGATCATTACAATAAAAGGAAACCATCTCGAGACTTGGAGGGAGCATACTCGAAGAGAGTGGAATGTCCCCTTGTTCACAAGGTACATAACTAGAGATGATAAGGACATGGTCGAAAGGTGCAACACCCCCCAAAAGAAGAGTCAAATTAGTCGAATATTGCATCGACAATGCCACTTCTTTAGACTTGTCACTCTCCAAGAGAAGAGTGGGATCGACCAAAAATTGCATCAAAATGACCACTTCTTCAATCGTTGGTTGAATAGGATGTGAAACAACATGGTCAAAAGACGCATCACCCCCAAAAATATGAGTGGTGTTTACAGAAGATTGCATCGACATGACAACTGGTTGAATAGGAGGTGAGACAACATGGTAAAGATATGCATCACTCCCCAAAAGAAGAGTGGGACTAGCCAAAGATTACATCGGAATGACCATTGCATCAATTAATGAAGGGTCAAGTTTGGAAACCAAAGACGACTCAGAACCTGAATGGCCATCAGACAAGGACCATGCTTCTTGTACCATGATAGTGGCAAGGCACAAATGAGTTAGGTGACCTCCTTTGCAAAATATACAAAGGAAATTTCAATTACATCCTATACATCTAGGATTCTCAATCATATCAATGCCCCAAACATTACTTCTAGTGGTTGGTGACATGCTCCCAGCATGACTTACAGAGGCTAGTAGTTGATCTTCAACCTCACTTGTAGAGGTTGGTGATGTTTGTACAATGTGAATAGTAGTGACTAGAGTTGTTCCCCCACTATGAATTGTAGTGGTTGGTTGTAGGTGTTCAACATGACTGGCATAGGTTGTTGACCTATCTCAAACATGACTAGAAAAGGTTGGTGATATGAAAGGATGTTAAGGTATCATTATAGATGGGAACGCATGTGAGGAGAAAGCGATAGTATACAGATTATCAATGTGAGGATATCCATTTCCCCTTAATGAAGGAACTTCATGCAGGGGGTTTCTAATATTAGAGAATGGGTTCCACCCTCATATAATATCATAGGTTGGAGGAGGATTTTCCATAAAAGGGTCATTCACAAAAAATGTCATTGTAGATGATGGATAGATGGACAAGATATATGAAGTAGTAACATTGACCATATGTGCATTCCACCCTTGAAAATTATAGCTATATTTGGATCTAGAGGAAGGAGGATTCAAACTTTTCATCGTAGGAAATGGTTGAGGGATATTTCCCCCAACCAATTGGGAAAGGATTAAAAGGAGGAAAAGTGACCCTCGTCACAAAATTAGCATCGATGTTGGGTGTTGGAAAGGAGGATGACATGCATTAAGTCATATTCAGCATCAAATAAGTACTATAACAAGTCATCCCCATAAAAAAGGTGTCAGGGGGAACAAATATCGATGATGAACAAATCATACCATTCGAAATTATAAAAGGATACGTCCCAATGGACTGATCCAAGCTCATGAAATAGGTAGCATTAACTGATGGAATCATGGGGGTTCCACCAACCATAATGGAGTTTGGAGTTGAAACAATATTGATAATAGGATGATCGTGAGCCTAAGCGATGGAGATGTTCGTAATACATTTTTTAATTCTACACCTTTTAGGAGACAGATCAGTATCAAACCAAACTATGGTAATTGATTTAAGAGATGAGAAGACCAACGAGGAGACAGTCTCACTCCACGATGACTCAAAGTATTTTGATGCAAAGTAAATTCCTAAGGCCAACTAATATACAAAGAGAACACTCCTAATTAAATCTAGATGCCAAATGCACACAAACAAGAGAGAATGGATGAAAGGGACATCCCAAGCTAAATAAGGCATGCCTTTCCCATGAGGGGACAAGACTCCCAAACAATAGAGTGGAGGTAACATAATCATCTATAAGGACCCTTGTGGGCTTCACAACATAGTCGGTCGAATTCCTCCAGAGAGAAAATCCTTTATATAGTATGGGTGTTGTGCAATCCCTATATGACTCAGGGTACCTGCAGAATAACCCTTGCAAGTAACCTATGTGGAAACCTAGTTCAAGAAACTAAAGTCTCCACAATATAACCAATTCTCAAGAGAACAATCATAAGTCTGTTCCACCATATCGATGAGGTATAAAAGCCCCAAATATCGAAATCATCTCCTCTCAAGGAGGTAAACGAACGAGTGAAATCCAAAATTATGAATAGAACCCAAGAAATATATCTGACACTAGGAAGGTATTAGAGGGATATAACTACAAGAAAATTCACACGACCTCATACATAACTCCAGTGTGAGAGGAGCCTCCTAAGGACACCAATTACACAATGGATTTCACCACTCCCTGGTTAGAAACATAATTTGAGTTTTATTTTCTTGGAGAACTTTACTCACAAAATCCTATTCCAAGGCCCTAGGACCTACACTTGTTCTTGTACCGTGGAAAATAAAATCGTTTCTTATCAATTTTAATTATTTTGCATTAATTTTAATGGATTCTACTTACTCAAGAGGTGTGATCGTGAAACTGATGGTATGACGAATGAGGATAGAAGAAGCAAATATAAAAACATTTCTAAAGACTAGTCTTGATTTTCAAAGATATGGTATTCTTCTAAATTCTATTATTAGAAAGAAATATACATAACTTCAATGAAGTGAAATATTTCCAATCATGTCAAAACTAATGTAATGCGGCAAAAGTGAAAATTCTCTTGACAAAAAGAAAAAATAAAAATAAAAATTGTATTTTCAATATATTGAAATGAAAATGCAAGGACTGAATAAAAAAATTCCCATGTAGACCCTACTGCAAGCACAAAGAGACAATCCAAGAAGGACACTAAGAACTGACTACCTAGACCAGAGGGAAAGAAAAACTAAATGAAGAAATAATATGAAATTAGTTTGCTTGAAATATCCACCAATAACGTGGCTTCCTATCACTCTGTAGGCACTCAACAATCAACATAGTGACCTAAGAAGTCTTAGGAACCAACAAAAATCACCCAAAAAATAATAAACTCAACCAAAAAGACTCAGAAAATAGTGTACGTGATTGTTCAGGGAACATAAGTGTATGTAAGTGCCCTAAGAACTGACAACTCATGTATGTACGTGAATGTCAAGGGAAAACCAACATATTCCAAAGAAGACAATACTAGGGAAAGGTTCAAGACAAGAAACTTAGATGCAAAGAAAAATAAAGGTTGTTAAGCAACAAGAGATGCAAAAACTCTGAAAAATCGAGAGCGATGAAGGAGAAAAATCATCCAATACCAAAAAAGGGAGATCTTCCCCAGTGGATTCGCTAATTCTTCTACTAGGAAAATATCTATAGCAAGGGGTAAACCAAAATAAATGGAATGACACCCACGAATCAACTCTAAACTCAAGTATGCTAGATAAATAGAAATGATAACAAGAGAAGGCTAAGAGACTTCCTCATCCATATGTCCGAAGAAGACGTTGGTTGAGATCACGACCGAAAGTTTGACACATGCAACTTGTTCACAAAAATCAAGATCTACAAGCATATGTAAATTATATAGAAATTTAGCATATAAACTAGAATAATCCATTGAAATGTATGACAAATATTCCCATGGAAAGTTTTGGCACAGGGAAACACCCAAGGTTCAATGCTACAATAGCACACCAACAAAACCCCAAATACTAGCCCTTTCGGCAACACCTGCGAAGTAGATGAAGTCTCACCTGAGGTAGAGGCAGGGGTGGTTGCAAGACTCAGGTGTATGCAACCTTAGCTGGGACACAGATCTATGATTATGATACTTAATAGAGAACTTAGCACTATCAAATCCTCAATATGCAGTCAATACCTACTCCGTTGATAAAACATAGATTCCCAGTATTCACACTGATTTAATGTAGTTAAGTAGTTAGAACAAATAAATGGATGATATCTATTAGAAGAAAGAACTAAGCACATTCATAGAAGTTAGATATAACATTATTACATGTCATTATCATGAAGCATAAACAGATTTATCTATCTCTATCAAAGCACTTAGCAAGAGAGTCATAAACACATTAAGACAAGCACATAGCATAACAACACAATATTTACGTGATTCACCTAAACCTTGGGGATACATCCACCAACTCTTCTTCTTTATTGTCTTTATTCAATCAGTTACAAGCATAGAGCCTCAAAACCCTTACTCTGCATAGGACACAATATTTGCGCAGCTCGCTATATCCTTCTTCCTTGCATTCCAACACTAAGCCTTCCACAATGTTGCTACAATGACTTGCACTTAGCTCTGCAAGTCTCACACAGTCATGCATAAAGCACTTACAAACTCTACTTGTACTTAACATACATTCACATCACATAGATGGACCACCACTTCTATCTATCCTAAGTATCTATTTATATATACAAAATAGGCCTAAACATGGGTAAATCCATGGGCCAACATCCCATTCCCGTTACATATTCCCACATCCCAAAAAGGACCCAAAAAGGGTCCAAGATCCTATGATCTATGCTTCATCTTGTGCTCCTCCTTTGCTAGGCTGTTGAAGTCCAAAAATAGGTCAAACTTGACCAAATGTCCACAAAATCTGGTCAAGGGCCAACAGGCCCCCAACACTTACCTGTGACTCGTCCCTAGTCACTCTCATGTAGGAAGTTCTGCCTCAAATGCTTCGAGCTTGGATCGAACTACTTCGACTTGTTGTTGTGCTACGCGCTCTTTTTCAACAAATTCTTGAATGACTGCATCATTCACAAGTCCTTCTAGGCATTGTTCTATCGCGGTAACCTACTGCAGTTCTTCTCCCTAGCCTTCTACCTTTGTAAACAATTGATAGGTCTTATCTTGTACTGGTTGGAGTTTCTAAGTTATCTCCATAACTCTGCTCTGGATATTATGGATTTTCTGCTAGGTGGTTCGTTTCTCTTGAGATCTCTTCATTCTTTCCATAGCTAATAGAGACTTCAGCTGCACCTATAGTGTTTATGTGTGCTCCTTCGCTTCTTGGAGATGCAACTCTAGTGCCTGCAACTCTTTGTTATCAGTAAGTTTCTTGTATGTATGGGCACTGCGATCAGCGAATTGCTTGCATTCTAAGGTAAGGGCCTTCAATTTGTCAATTGTGTTGTGGGCAGTGGCTTCTCGTTGGTCTCTTACTTCCTGTGGAGTCTCGAGCACAGTGTGTAGCTCTAAATCTGCTATGCGTTGTTGGAGCTACTGGATCACTTCTTCACGTAGTGATACTTGATTTGTGACTTGATCCTTTGCCTTTACTTCTATGAAATTCATAGAGAGAAGTTATATGTTGATCATTTCCTTCACTTTGAGTTGCTCGATGAGCAATTGTTCCTTGGTTTTCTGCATATGTTCCTTTTCTTCATCGAACTTCGCTTGGAGAGCACTCTTTTCCTGTTCGACAGCTTGACGTTGTTCTATAAGTACTCCCTGTACTTGTATCAAAGCCTGGGTGGCTTGCGCTATTTCCTCTTGTGCTTGTCGAAGATGAGCTTTGACTGTATGAGATATTTAGTGGAGTTAATCTTACTCATATCCCACTTCTAGCTCTTCCGACATAGTGAAAAATGTGCGACTGGATTGTAGGGATTGTTGTACTCCTCGGAATTCAGTTGTGATTCGATCATACAAATCATGTTTCCTTGTTTCTTGATTCTCTTCTATCTCCAGTGAAGCATCATTCATGGCTGCTATGAGGAATTTGAAGTCATCAAAGTTGAGGATGGTCTGCATCTTCATCATAGTGGCCTTCGATTTCTTCTGGGAGGAAGGTTTCAAAGGAGAACCTTTCCTCTTTTTCAGGGGATCAACCTTGTCACCCTTTTGTTGCTCAAACTCTGTGTCATTCAAATCTTCATCATCACCTCCTTGCTTAGGTGAGATGGAAGAGGTCTTCACAGATGCACTTTCTAGATCATGGACCTCTTCAGTCTTCTTTATCTTGCTAGGTTCAGGTGTATTCAACACAATTTATAAACTGTCTATATCAAATATCTCCGTAGGTTCTACAGGAATGAGGATATTCATCGACCAATCCTTGGTGATCTCCTCCAAGTCCTCCTCCGTTAGCTTGTATTAGGACTGAAGTTGATGCTTGTGCTCTTCAATGCATGTTATGATGTAAATGAAATGGTGGTCTATGCTAAACTTCATCAAAGGCCTGAACCTGTGTAAATTATTCAGAGTAATGGGAGGCATGGACTGTATAGCTACCTTCAACTGGTTGTAGTATGCATGAAATACAACATTGGACTACCAATTATTATTCATGGCCCTTGAATACCATAGTGTGTTTAACTTCGTAGCCAATGGTTCAAAGGGCTCGATGTCCGAGAAGGTCACACCTTTCGGCATCTCCCAGGCGGTGAAAGTGATCAAGATCAATAGCCAGCTGATGTGGAATTTGTACCCTTGATCTTGGGCTTCTTTGTAGTCAATTTCTAATTGGTTCACTAGGTACTATGCCCAATTCATTTGTAGGCCCTCCACACACTTCCCTGTGAGGTCGACTACAAAACTAATCACTTGGGTGGGTCAATTCTTACGTACTAACTTCCCTGCAATCATCTGATAAGCGAGGCGCACTACACCACTTTGGATATAAGCTACCTTATAGCCTCACGTTCCCTTCTCAACATCTTCATAAGTTTCCTTGATCCTTTGAGTGAGAGCATGGTCCATTGTTTTTCCAGGATAAAAATACTGTGGGTTAGGTCCTTGCATACTAAGCCCACTGATCCAATTTATCAACGTTGAATCCACTATTATGCAACGGTTTAACCATAGATAACCTCCATGGTGACAAGAAAACAACAATTTGACACATTCATTCACCTCCTGGTGTCGTCTGAAGTGCAGAATCTTCATAACGTTCAGTAGGGTGGACTGCGCGAGGTTATGGGTCCATGACTGAGGGACAATCTTTGAATTTTTTCCCTTTTTTTTGGTCAGGTACTTATGCGAGGGGAGAATGTTCTAAACTTTCTATTCGTCAAGGTTGAAGTCACTAAAATTCAACACTGCAATCTTATCTTGGTTTCTATGAACTACGTGTATCCCCCTCGATAGGTATGCAATGACCAAGGCATACTCAAAATCTCTAGGTATGTTGTTTCGGTTTAGAACACTGTTCAAAGGTGGTATAAGTAGGTAATATGCTCAGAATCAACTTAGCATTCGTGAGATCATCCCTGTTCTTAGTTCACTTCTCATCTGATGGTCGGGATGGTCCGACTCAAGCATTTGACAGAGAGGCTGGCAGTCCTCTCATGGATGATTCTTGTACACCTATGGATAATCCTCTCTCTGACATGACTCTTTCAGTCATCAAGTCGATCAAAATGTCCTCAACAAATCTTTCTGCAATGCTCAACTCATCTGACATACACGCTTGGAGTTAACAATATTAGGTTCGAGAGGGGTAGCTTAGACATAGTAAAGAGAGAGAGAGAAGAAGCACGATGATCATGGTATAAACTCAACATAGTCTTTGGGCTCAAATTCTCAATTGGAAAAAGTGTTCTCAGTGCATGGCACGGTGGGATAAATAGGTAACTCAAAAGCAGGTCTCTTGTAATGGGTATGAGGTCTTCATTAGCTCAGTTCTATCCATTATGGCATGGTCTCAATGATCGAATGGCAACTTGGCTAGCCATAAATAGTTTTCTACCTATTCAGAGCATTGATATAACCTTTATAATGTTCCCCAATGGCTATATTTCTTTTCCATGGCGACGTGCCATGTGTCGTTGTTCTGATATCCCGAAAAAGATCCAATTTTGCAAATTTTCCTTCTGTGAGGTTCCCTCTGGGCCTTTCTATAACTTTTCAATCTTATAACTCTTCTTACTTAGCTTTCTAGCCTTCTTTCCAGTGAGCTTCATCTTAGTATGCCTTTTTCCATTCTGATTCTTATCTTCTCTTAACATAGTTACTTCGCGTTGTTGAAATTATTTCCTAGGATTCAGGGGTAGTACCTCTCATTTTTCTAGGATAAGTACTTCAGTCTTTTGTTGGTATTCTAATGTTCTTGTAGCTTTGACATCTGGGTCTCTAGTGTTAAATATCTTTGATTTGTTCTCTTGTTCTACAATCAAGTGTGCGATCCTTCTAGTCATGATTTATTTTAACTCCTGCTTCAGTTGTTCTAACACTACTTCTTCCTTCCTTTTGTCCTGGTCTCTTTCAATCTAAGGGTTGGCTAGTAACATGGTAAATGAGGCATTGTCTTCAATAAATTTAATAATCTTAAAATCTTCTTCTGTCGAAGTTCCATTAACGTTCATATGTATACGAGCGAGCTTCCCACAGAGGTTTACTAGTTTTCCTATGAATATTCCTATTCCTCCTAATGAAGGAATCATAGAAGGATTACCTATAACTTCCCAAGTTCTCTATGTCATGATATTCACCCGTGTTTCCTCATCCAAAACACAGTCAATGTCGAAGTCTCCTATTCTTGCTTCAATGCATTATTTTTCTTTGAATATCCTTGATAAGATGATATGTCGATGGTCTTCAGGGTTTCTTTCATTTGTAACAATACTTTCTCTGATTCTTTCTGGGATTCTGACATTTTTGGATCTTCCTTAGGTTTTTCTTGGTTCAGATTCATTGTTTCAAGCTTAGCAATCATTCTAGGGCAATCCAACACTTCATGGTCCATAGCTTTGCAACAAAGACAACTAGGTCTTCTTCTAGGGAATTCCTTAGCAAAATGTCATGGTCTTTTGTAGTTGTAACAAAGGTTTAATCCTCTCTTTCTTTTAAATGATCCCCAGGTTCTCCTATACTACACGCTAGGAGGATAGGAGCTAACCTACAACAAATTCTTTCTAGGATATTGCATCCATTTGTCAGTCCAAACATTCTTTCTATGCATATGTATAACATATCTTTCACTATTCTTGTTAGATCTATTAATATCAAATCTTTCTTCATCTATCAATACCCTAGTTTTCAAACTAGGACAGACTCTATTAAACATACCTAGATCCATACTCTAGAAACAAAAATTTCCACTTATCTTACTTCTACAGAGCACAAAGCTTCCAGATCTAAAAATTTTCACTATTCTTACATTTATCAGAGTACAGAGCTTGCAGATCTTACCTCTTTTAATCAGAAGTTCTCACTTTTACCTTTCTTAGAGCACAAAGCTTTCAGATCTTGCTTCTTTCCTTCAAATCCAACCTCTTTTCTTCAGATCAAGATTCTTTCTTTTAGCACAGAGCTTTATAAATCAAGTAGAATATTGCAAACTAGAGTGATAGATCTATGCATAGATCTTTCACAACTTCAGGATGAATCTTTTCACAAAGCTCCCTCTTTCTCAGTTCCCAACAATCACAGTTTCAGGTCGCGGCAATGGAACAATTTGTTGGCACAGGGGTAGACCCAGGGTTCAATGCTACAACAACGCACCAACAAAACCCTAACTACCGACCCTTTCGGAAACACCTGCGAAGCAGATGATGTCTCACCCAAGGTAGAGGCAGGGGTGGCTATGAGACTCAGGTGTCTATAACCTTAGCTGGGACACATATCTGTGATTATGATACTTAATAGAGCACTTAGCATCGTCAGATCCTCAATATGTAGTCAATACCTGCTTCGCTGATAAAACAAAGCTTTGTAATATTCACACTGATCTAATGTAGATATGTACTTAGCACAAATAGATGGATCAAATATATTAGAAGAAATCATTAAACACCATAGATGATTTTAGGGGCGAAATTTCGCTCATGGCCGAAATTAAAGGGCCTCTAATTTTTTATTGGGCGAATTTTTTGTATTAGAGTGATTTTTTTAAACTTATTTTATTAGCCTGTAATTTATTTTAAGGTAAAATTCATGTACAGGGTTAGCCCATGTTTTTAGGAGGGATAGAGGAAAACAAATTATATTTAGCCCTCGAAATTTGGAGGAACAATCTTCCATTAGCCAAATTTCTAGAAATATGGGAATTTTTGATAGCTTCTTCGCCCTGCCATTTGGTAAAATCGGGATTTATTGTTTAATTTCACCCTGATTTTGTGGTATGGGCAGTGAGCACTCAGCACTGGGTAGCTACATCCTACAATCTTCCCTTTGCCCGATTTCCAAAGAACATGGAGATTTTTGGCCCTCCCACATGGTATAAATTATATGGGATCTGGAATGCATTCCCCAATTTACATATTCATTCTTCTGTTACCTCTTATTTCCCCTTTGGGCCTTGACGTTTATGGGTTTAGTATTTTACTTTCTTCTGGTTGGTAATGGGTTACTCCCAGGTTCGGCCCAGGCATCAGTTGGCAGACTGCAGTGACCATATTTTGTAAATTGTTAGTCCAAGACCCCGCTCGCAGAGGAGGACCCCGATCGCAGAGGAGGACTCACAAAGGAGAAGTAGGACCCTGCTCACAGAGGAGGACTCACAGAGGAGGCTCCACGCTAAGGCTTGACCATAGTGGTACACATATATCACCTCACTATAGAGCTTCAAGTACATAGTTCAAGTATAGATGGGTTTGTGTATTGTTAATGTTCTTTTCCTAAACTGAAAATAATTATACGTTCATGTTCTTTTGTGATATGGATATATATACATTTTGGATAGCCACATTGTATGCATCTAATGAAATTGCTAAAAGGTAATCCCAAACCTACAAGTGATCCAACGTGCTGGGATTATGTTTTTGTCTCTGCGTAGCTTTCTAAATTTGCCACTGAACAAATCTTTGAAATTTAGGTTTTATCCAAAATTTGACTTCTCCTAAAAGCAACTTTCAGAGGAATCCTTTGCTATCTATTGTTTGCTAGTCTAGTGTCATTTTCCCTGGGATCTAAGTCAACAACTCAGCAAGGGTCTGCTAGTGGTACAGAGGTAAAGCAGGGGTGCCCCCCACCTTATCCGGGAACTATATTGACAAGCTAGAATCATTTATGCCAACTATACTAGTCTGAAGACGATTTCTATTTAGAATGGGTATGCGACATGTGACAAAGCAAGAGTGTAGACACTCTATTAGTTTGGGCCCAATCTAACTCAAGTATTCTATTGAGCTTCACTTTCTAGCCTAAAACCATCACTTTCTAGTTATTAAAACCATTTTTAGTAATATTTCTATCACTCCTAATCTAGTCCAAGAGTGATCCTGGAGAGGTGTTTTTGCACAATTAATATTTTCCACAGACAT
>ML784707.1:224884-239539 GCA_009831015.1 Picea engelmannii | reverse complement strand
TATTGTAGCAGACATGGTGAAATGTTATGTGAAGTCCATTTGTAGATTGAAACACTTGTTGTTTAATTGGCCCATGTAGAATATGTGGTGAAATGTTGTGATAAGTCCATTTGTAGATGGAAACACCTTTTGTTTAATTAGCCTATGAAAACTAGTATTTGTCGAACTATAACAGATGTACTGAAATGTTGGTTGACTTTATTGTAGTAGATGTAGTGAATGTTGATGTTGGGTGAAATGTTTATTGACTTTATTGTAGTAGATGTAGTGAATGTTGATGTTAGTTGACTTTATTGTAGCAGATGTAGTGAATGTTGACAATGTTGTGAACTCCATTTGTAGATTGAAACACATTTTGCAATTGGCCTATACTAAATGCTCTTTGTCAATTTTGGTCGACTTTACTGTAGTAGATGTGGTGAAATGTTGTGTGAAGTACATTTGTTTACCCAACACCACTCGCCAATATTTTACAAGATTTTATAATTCAGTGAAAGATTCGCCAATATTTTACAAGATTTTATAATTCAGTGAAATATTCTCCAATATTTTACAAGATTATATAATTGACTAAAATATTCCCCAAAAAATTATATATACATTTTATATTATTGATAAAATAGCCTTCAATTTTTCCTATGTATCATGGGGATTCGCCCATTTATTATACATATAAATTTAGGGGGGGTTCTTAAAATCACCCCTGTTAAGCACATTCATAGAAGTCAGATCTAACATTCTTACACATCATTAGCACGAAGCATGAATATATTTATCTATCTCTATCAAAGCACTTAACAAGAGAATAATAAACACATTAAGACAAGAACATAGCATAACAACACAATATTTACATGGTTCACCCCCACCCTGGGGATACGTCCACCAACTCTTCTTCTTTATTGTCTTCAGTCATCCGGTTACAAGCACAGATCCTCAAAACCCTTACTCTGCACAGGACAAATGTTCTGCATAAATTTCTAGATCCTTCTTCCTTGTGTTCTAGCACTAAGCCTTCCACAATATTGCTACAATGACTTGCACTTATCTCTGCAAGTCTCACACAGTCACGCACAAATCACTTACAGACTCTACTTGCACTTAGCATACATTCACATCACATAGATGCACCACCACTTCTATCTAGCCTAAGCATCTATTTATATATAAAAAATAGGCCTAAACATGGGTAAACCCATGGGTCAACATCCCATTCCTGTTACATATTCCCACATCCCAAAAAGGACCCAAAAAGGGGCCAATATCCCACGATCTATGCATCATCTTGCACTCCTCCTTCGACGGGCTGTCGAAGTCCAAAAATAGGTCAAACTTGACCATATATCCACAAAACTTAGTCAAGGGCCAACATAAAGTAATGTAAATATTTGCAACATATAATCAGATGATAATTTTTTTTTATTTTTATTTTTTTTTAAGTAAAAAAGAGTTGGAGCCTATTATATTATCATTGACAAAATACAGAGCTATTGGTGATGCCAGTTGTCCCGCCTGAGTAGGAAACCAGGACAGTTGGGCATCCCTATCCATGTGTCACCATAGTTGCAGAGTAAGCAAAATTTAACAAAATTTACGTTGCTATTTCCCACCTGTAGGAAACCGGTAATAGCAGGCAACAGCATGAGACTGGTTTTTTCATCTAAAACTAAGAAATATAAAAAGCTATATGTCCTCAGGCATGGACTATTAGAACAAAACCACAACAAAGTCTGGGTCTGAGCATCAAATAACCTCGGAGCCAGGGTGAGTGTCGTCGACTACGGTGTGCCTCCATCTTGCTGGAAATGCGTATGCTCGGGCACATGTCAGGCATTGTTTCTTTGGCGTGGCTCTAGAGTGCGCTGCGAAGAACATGTCAAGCCTCTGCTCCAGTCTTGCGATGTGAAAGATGTGATCTTCTAAGAGATTTCTCATGTCAAAGATGAGATTGAGATAACCCCAGTCAACTGAGGGTGACTGTGTCGGGATAGTGACCACTGTCGCTCCCTGCGTGTTGTATCCCGCAGCTCCTCTGGTGGGTTTGGGAGGAATTTATTCCTCCACATAGCAGGGAGAGTAAGGTCTTTCTATGCTAATGTCGCCATGGTTGCACGTACCGCTTGCCGCCTGTGGAGTGCTAACCGAACCAAAATGCGAGCGGGGGATCCTGTTTTCTGGGACCATGAACAAGGTGTGTTCAGGAGGGCTTTCTAGCCCTCCTTCTGGGATCACCTCCTCGACGACCACCATTGGAGGCATGCGTGGCCATTCCCTTCGTCTCCTGGCAGCCATTGCCATTGCTTTTTCAAAATATTCCTTTCTCTTTCGTCTCGACTGCGCTATATACCAAGCTGCTCCTCTTCGCGGTGTCCCCCTGATTCTTGGCATGGTGAGGCTCCAATGTCTGAGCCAGGAGCGACCAATTGGAGTCGGATTGCGGCTGAGGGTGGGCAGTGTGGCCAAGAGAAGTGGACGCACCAGTGGGACGAGAAAGAACTTGCTGCAATGCCAGTGATTCTGCGAGACGGAGGTTCTCGGGAGTGCTCTGCTACCTGGTGTTACAATTACCACAATGAGCCCAAACGCTATGCCAATTACGATAACTACCACCATCATTTCCTCCATTAAATTCTGAATCTTAGTGCGGGTACCCTCCCCTTGTGTGAGAAGGCTCGGCTGTTGAATGTGCCTGTGCATATTCATGTCGAATTAATGTGCGTTTGATGTGAGCCGGTTGACACCGTGACACCTCATCCCAGCTCGCTCCCACGTGACTGCATCGCCCTTCGTGTCACCCCATCCGGGGAGTGAAGATCTTTGTTGGCCATGACTTGGCACCGCTTGAGGACCTCTGAGACTGGTGAGCCATGGCCATCCCAGCATAAGATTTCCTCTCACGTGTCCACTGCCTCATTTGCTAGGAAATCTGCCACTTTGTTTGCTTCTCGTTTGACATGAGAAGTAGTGATACTGCAATGTGGTTGAAGGTGAAGAGTGAAGTTAGCTAGTAGGCTATGGAGTCGCCAGCTTGGTGAGATTTTGTCTGGGTTGCATCCATGGAGTATTCTAGTGGCTAGCCTGATGATGACTTGGGAATCTCCCTCTAGGATTACCTTGTGATGGTCTTTAGCAATGGCTATTTGGAGTCCTCGGAGGAGGCCTGTTAGCTCGGCCACATTGTTGGTTGTTTCTCCAAGGAAGCCTACCTCCATATCAAGGATTTCCCCTTCTGAGTTTCTGAGCACGACCCCATAGCCTACCGGTCCCGGGTTACCTTTAGAGGCTCCATCAAAGTTGACTTTGATAAAGTGAGCTGGAGGGGGAGTCCAATTGGTAGGACTGGTAGGTAGTCCCGTGTTGCATTTTTGCTAAGGTTGGTTGCTAGTTAAGGGTTGCCAGTGTTGAAGAATGCTAAGCTCCTCAGGGCTGCACTGTTGATCTTCCTCAGTCCAGGGCTTACTTCTGATTGTTTCTCTGATTAGAGATTTGACTTTCTCCCAAGTGTCTTCGGGTGGAGAGGATTGGGAATGGAATATTATCTTGTTTCCCTCCTTCCAAATTTGCTAGAGAGTGAACCCTGGTAGAAGGGTCCATATGTAGTTTAAAATGGGGTTGTTGAAGGAGATGCTATCCTAATTATCAATTGTGTCATTGATGCTGCTCCGATTCCGGCTGGATTTGCGCATAAGTTGCACACCGTAGTCCCAAATCTTTTGGCTGTAATGAAAACCATTGAAGAGGTGTTCTTTGGTTTCCTCCGTTTGTAGGCAAAGAACGCAGTAGGAGGGTCCGATAAGGCCTCTCTTTTTGAGGTTGTCCCATGTCAAGGTTATGTTTTGCGCCACTAGCCAAAGGAAGGTGGAGATTTTAGGCCAGAGAGCAGGATTCCAAACTTTGTTCCAGATGTGTTCTGTTCCTGATTCCTGTTGGTTTCCTTGCAGTGCGTAAGCTTCCTTGATGTTGAAATTGCCAGCCGGGGTGTACCCCCATCGCAGGATGTCTGATCCTTCTCGATATCATACTTTCCTATTGGAGGCTTGAGCTTGCCAACTCTGCAAATTAAGAGTTTCGGGGATCCCAAGCTCTTGATGTGAGATTTTCCATCGGCACCATTGTTGTTGCGGGGTTTGTGCTGCCCAGAGATCTTTGACTTTTAGAGGGGTGTGTTGGTGGAGAGCTCTTTTGAGGTCAGCTAGTTCCTCCATTGAATCTAGTGGTTTAAGCTGCTGCCAAGAGTCTTTCCAGAAGAGACCACTTCCTCCCTCTCTTATCTCCCAGAAGGCGTGATTCTGAACCAGAGTGCGATTTTGCCAAGCGGTGTTCCAGATGTTGGAGCCTTGTATGTGGTTGTTGTGTCGAATTAGTTGGTCTTCCATAGTGTGGGGGGCATACTTGCGCTGCCACAGTTGTGCCCAAGATACTAAGGGATTTTTCAGCCATCTCCACCAAATTTTAGCTCCCATCACTTGATTTAATTTTCTGAGGTCGCGGAGCCCCAATCTGCCTTGACTCTTTGGCATGCATAACCGATCCCAGTTGACTAGAGCCCATTTCTTTTAGGGTTGGAGGCCTTGCCAGAGAAAATTTCTCTGCATGGTTCTAATGGCTCTGATGACTTTCTTGGGGGATGCCAGGGCTGTGAAGAGGTAAGTAGGTAGAGCTTGCAGGACTGATTTGAGGAGAACCAATCGAGAAGCTATATTGAGGGGTCTAAAGGTCCAATTGCGTAGTCTATTGGAGATGGAAAGGAGGAGGTTGTCCCAAGAAATGGAAGAGGTCGTTGCTCCTGAAAGTGGGACTCCTAGATACTTGGATGGAAGGGAGCTCCTGGGTATTCCCAAAAGTCTACAAACATGCCTTTGCACAGGGGCTGGAGTGTTGAAGAAGTAAAGATTGGATTTATCCAGGTTAAGGGTCATGCCGGAGGCCTCAGTGAAATCTGTGAGGATAGAGTTGAGCTTGATAGCTTCCTGAGCCGAGGGAGAGTTCAGAAGGAGGGTATCGTCTACAAATTGACTGTGTGAGGGTGTAAGCTGAATATTGTATAGAGGGAGGCCTTTGAGGGAGCCTTTGGTGACTGCGGCTCAGATGTAACATCCCAGGCCTTCCGCTAGGAGAACAAAAAGAAAAGGGGAAAGGGGGTCCCCCTGTCGGATTCCTCTAGAGGGAGAGAAGGGTTTGGATGGTACACCATTGATTGGAATGGAGAAGAAGGTTGAAGAGATGAGATTCAGGACCCAACTTGACCAGCCCTGATCAAATCCAAAGATGTCAAGGATTGCTCTGATGTATTGCCAGTAGGCCCTGTCGAAAGCTTTGGATAGGTCAAGTTTTATGAGCATACCTAGAGTTCTTGAAGTCTTGAGGGAGTGTATGATCTCATGATCCAAGATGACGTTGTCCATGATTTGCCTTCCTTCAACGTACCCTGACTGTTCCTTGGAGATGACAAAGGGCAGGATGGGCTTGAGCCTAGTGGTGATGACCTTAGTTATAATTTTGTAGATAACGTTGCAGAGGGCTATAGGCCTGAATTGTTTGGCATTGGTGACTCGTTCTTCTTTCGGAATAAGAGTGAGGAAGGTTGCATTAAGTGCGGGCAGTACCAGACCTGATGCTCGTGACTCCTCCACCACTTCCCACACTTCTTTTCCGATCAAATCCCAGTAGTGGTGGAAGAAGTCTGTGGTGAACCCGTCCGGGCCTGGGGCTTTTCCTGCTGGCATGGCTTTGACTGCTTGGTCGACCTCTTCCTGGGTAATGGGTCAGGTTAAGGCCGCATTATGCTCCGGGGTGATTAAAGCTGGTATGTGCATAGTGACTCTCCTGATTGCTTCCGATCTGTCTGTGACTGATTCTTTTAGGAGGCCTTTATAGTATCTGATCAGTTCTTCCTCAATTTTGGAATGTTCTCTAATGAGGTTACCTTGGCTGTCCTCTAGGTGAGTGATCCTGTTGATGTGCCATCTGTGCATCATGGCTTTATGGAAAAACTTAGTGTTTTTTTCCCCCTCTTTGAGCCATTGCACTCTGGATTTTTGCTTCCATAAGATTTCCTCCTACTTTCTCCACTCCTCTAATTGCGCCTGAAGCTGCTCTTCTTCTTGCATGAGCTCTGCTATTCTGGACCCGACAATGAAAATTTCTTGAATTTCCTCCAGCCTACTTTCGATGGTCTTTATACTTTGTGTTATATTTCCAAAGCTATATTTATTCCATTGTTTTAGCCTTTGCTTGAAGTTTTTTAGGCGCTACTGAAATTTGTACATGCAGAAGCCATGATCGATTTCTACTTGTTCCCACCAATATTTGGCTAGTCGCTTGAAGTCCAGGTGTGATAGCCAAAATTTCTCGAAGTGGAACGGCTTGTATCTGGGAGGCTCCCCCATATCTATCTGCAGAGCTAGTGACCAGTGGTCGGAGCCTGCTTTCAGCAAGATCAGGCTTCCCAAATTTGCGCCTGATTCCATGATTTCTTCCATTACCAGAAAGCGGTCTAATCGACAGGCAATGTGCTGATTGCCTGATCTATGATTGGACAACGTAAAGGTACCATTGCTATTTTCTATATCTACTAATTTAATATGGTCAATGAGAGATTTGAACTTACCAATGTCTTGCTCCAGTCTTTTGAGGCCGCCATATTTTTCCTCCAGTGTCAGGATCATGTTGAAGTCGCCTCCTATGATCCAATTTGGGGTGGTTGTCAGACTCTTGATTATCTTGATTTGCTCCATGAAGTTGTCTTTGTCCTGGTTGCCATGTGGTCCGTACACATTTGTGATGGCTCCTTCCTGGTTCGTGCCCATAACCATGTAGTGAGCCGTGATAGTGCCATAAGTTGTGAAGGGCTTGCTGATAGTTATATTGGATGGGTTCCATAGTATGGCAAGGCCATCTGAGGCCCCTATGGAGTCCATTGTTATGGAGGTACAGTCTCGCCATATGCGTTGGAAGATTGCTTCTGCCTCTGCTCCTCTGCATTTAGTTTCTTGGAGCAGTAGAATGTTTGGTTTCTCTGCTATGATGCATTCTCGGAGGATCCTCTGTTTGGATCTCCCATTTAGTCCTCTTATGTTCCAGGTTATGATCTTCATCATTAAGAAGGAGGTGAGGGGTGGAGGTATCCCTCCGAGAGCTTGTGTATCTGTCCTGAGTTTATCATGAGGTTCCCTGCCTCCTTGATCAGTTGATGCGTTGTTTTTCGTCCTCTTCTCTTGCTTTCATGAAGGAATCTCTTCGAGCTAGAGTTCTGGTCCAATGCTATGCCTAAACGTGTAGTGGACCCGGCTGAGGAGTTAAGAAACACCTTGTGTACCTTGCGCAGTTGTTCCTCCGGGAGGGTTTGCAGGTTCTTTTGGTTTAGAGCTTCCTCCAACTTTTCCAGATCTATCCATGCCAGCTCTTTGTCATCTAGCATCATCGGGGTGTCCCCCTCCCCATTTCCTCTGTCCTCCATCTGGGTTTCATCATTCTGAGGGGAGGGGTTGGGCTGCGTGTTCTCCACTTGTGGATGTTGGGGATTTTTGTGCGGGTTCTGGACCTCCTCCTCTTCTGGTAATTGCTCTAGAATCTCATACAAGTTCTTGGTGGCTATGCTTTGTCTGGGATCCATGGGTTGCTTCTTTGTTGGGTTTTTCCTTTTCGATGTGACTGTGGTGAAGCCATCTTTTTGTTTGATATCATTTGCTTTGGTGGCTTGCTTGATGAGAGGGCAGTCTCGGTAGAGGTGGCCATGCTCATGACATCTGCGACATCTGAATGGTATGTGTTCATAGTCCAGAGTTTGCAGCCAGTCCTAATCCTGATACTCAAGGGTGACCGCGCCAGGGAGTGCTTTGGATATATTCATATACACTCAGATCCTGGCGTATGAAGTATATTTTCGTTGTCTGGTAGCCTCTGACACCCTCACATATTTCCCTAGGGTGTTTCCTATGCCCATTAGAATTTCTTCCAACCAGAACTCTTGTGGTAGGGAGTACAGGCATATCCAAACTGAAGCCATGGTGAAATCTTCTTTGTCCGGGCTGAATCTTTCGATCCAAAAGCGGAGGAATAGCCCTGCCAAGTTGAAGAAGTATGGCTCATTTTCAAATATTTTGTCTTTGTCCTCTAGGTTGTATAAGATGATTGTGAAGAAGCCCTTGGAGCTGAGCTGAAGTTCATAGTCACCTTTGGGGTTCCACCAGTGCTTTATCCACTTGTTGAGATCTCTTTTTGCCAGCCATAACCCTAAAAATTTGCCGATGAGTGCATGCTCCCTCATGAACTGCGTATGCTCTCCCACTCTGTTTGAGTTGATGAGGTACCTCGGCTGCTTCTCCATTTGCGGGATGCATTTGCCCAGTTCCCAGCTCCGTGGTTTTGTCGGTTGAGAGGTTCCTGCATCTGTGTCCATGTCCACTTTGAGGCTTTGCTCCCTGGCTAGTATCTGCTCTCATATCTGCGGCGGCGACTCAAAGGTGGGCTGTGTTATTCTGGTTCCATATTTTTCATTAGCCGCAACATTGCGGTATGAGGGGGGTTGCCCCCCCTCCTCTGTGCCCATTCTCCTGCAGCAGAAGGAGTCGTTCGTTGAGGAAAGGCGCTTGTTGGTATTCTCACTAGTGAACTTTGCCTGGTGTTCGACCTACCGTCTTAGGCGGGTCTCTAATCAGATGATAAAAAATTATTTCTATTAATCTATTCAATAGAAGTACATAGGTGACAAACTTTTGTAACGACACATATCAGAACTGAGAAACTAAGCCCCTCCAACTGGGCCTTCACCAATTCAATACTCCACAAAGGAAATCTCACAAGTAGTAGGAGTCAATGAGGTTGTCCATATTAAGATAGGAATATCTTGGGGGCTGAACACAAAGAGTTTAGACTTTCATGGACAAAGTTATGTAGACTAAATATGAAGTGAAACTTTTGTAGAGTGTATTTTCTCTCAATGGTGTTTGTTCAAAGTATTGTATATGGGTCAATTCATAGCCTCCAAATGGAATTGAAGGGTTGGGACAAATTTTTTCTAGTATATGGAAGGTCAAGGGTCATGGATCTCGTGACATGGCATGGAAAACCGAAATATTTTTAATTTTCGAGCACAACCAATGTACACGGGATGTAATGGAGAAACCTGCGTATATGCGATTTTTCTAACTATAGGTCGCGTGTATGGAAAAAGTATCTATTTTTAGCTCTAGAGTGAGAAAAAGGGGAAATTAAGTCTGTAGAGGGAAATGGAAGGACATCAAATCAAGATGAGTGGAGTGTGGAAAAAATTGTTATAACAACTATTGACTGTCAAACATCAAATCCATGTTCCTGTAAAAAACAATTCATCCTTTTATTCCAAAAGGTATATTTATGACTATCAAACACTGGTTCTCCAATATTAGTGTATTCAATGATCTCCTTCTAATGGTTATACTACTTATTGAAGGACCTTCATTGATACCAATTGTTGGAATATTGAGAGGGGGGGTGAATTGCTATGAACATAATTAGTACTTTTAATCATAATGTAAAACCTCCAATATTGTTCAATGTTTTATCATTATGATTCAATTTATCATCAACACCATAATTCAATGCATAAACATCAAATAAACACAATACACCTTAATTTTTGCGTGGGAACCCAATGTGGGAGAAAACCACAGAATGATTTTCTTATTTATCAAAGAGTACATTCATTGGAAGTACCAACTTGCTATTTCTCAAGATACAACTGGAAGAAGGTTCCAACCCTCTAATTACAGGGTTCAACCTAAAGGAATCTCCAACTCCCTAATTTACCGGATCCAACCAGAAAGAGGCTAAAACCTTGCTTTATTTCCCCATCCAACTACCCTAGAATATAAATGTAGACCAATTTGTCACTACCTCTGTCACTTGGTTGATAACCTATTGTTGTTTTTGTTTCTGATACTTTTGTTGTTTCTACTGATTTCAATATCACATCAAGACTTCAACCACACATAACTCATACCAATATCAACAATATATTTCTCCAAATCAAATGCTTGGGAATCAGTAAGACATATGTTCTTGATTTCTTCAGAATACACACCCTAACATACACATGAAGACATACCTTCAACATGTAGCTGACCTAGGTTTTAGATCTCTAATCTTCAACATTTTTTCTTCACAGGTCTATGACCCATACCATTATTTCTCATGAATGTTCGTTCTTTTCCCCACTAAAGCTCATGTATGTCCATAGTTTTCCTCCTGAAAAATTAAGGATTTGTGCAAAGGACCCGGATTTGTATCTCTTTCTCTATATGCTTGGCTCCTCCAAACTTCTTCCTTCACTGGAATTGACTAACCTCAACTTATTACATTCAAATATTCTAATTAGTATTCATAGTAGTGATATTCTCTGTGTTTTAATGAGGATCTGATGATGACATGCAACTCACATTCAACTTGTTAACTTCCATTTACAATTACTTTAACAAACATCTTAGATGTAGCTTATTAACTTCTATCTACAACTACTTTACCTTGACATGTAACTTGTTAACTTCTCGTTCAAGGGTTGATATCAATGACAACCAATATTTCAACAATTCCATGACAACCAATCTCTCAATAAGTAATCTTTCAACAACAATCGGAATTAATTCCATGGGTTTTTGAATAAATGTTAAGGTTCTCCCATGCGAACAAAGAGGAAAACAAGTGGGAGAATATTGGGTTGTTATATTCTTTGAAGTGAAAGAAAAACAACCGATTAACTAATCGAGTTGGATTGAATGGGTGATGAATCAACTGATGGTTCAAGTCAAGTCGATGTTTAAGTTGATGTTTGAGGTGGTTGAACAAAAATTCAAAAGGTCAACCAATAGGAGGTTGAGTGGCAGGCGACTTGAGAGAAAATGGGTAGTTGACTCGTATCCAACTAGTAGTCGACTATAACAAAATATTGAGATTCACAATATTGTAGCCAATCATTTGCATGGATATGTAACCATTTTTGGGTTCCATGATTTAGTCCTTTGCATGAAGTAAATCCTATAAATATGGTGTGATGTAATAGTGTAAAATCTAATCATTAGAAGAATCATGAGGGTCATGTAGATGTAAGATTAATTGGTTGCAAGGTTGTTCTTTTGTAAATAAAGAGAGGAGGATGATGATTGTATCTTAGGTGTAGACCAAGGCTACTCATGTAACTCTTTCTTTTATGAATTAATAAGACAACAAGTGTAACGACCCCCTCTTTACGACGACCCAACTCTAGTAACTAGTGAAATTTTTTTTTGTGTGTGCGTTTAAAAAGTGTGTGCACACGTGTACAAGGGAAACAATCAATGCATTCGAATCTGCATCGCCACCCGATGACGAATAAGACGCAACCATGATGAACATAAAAAGATGACAAGGATGCGCGACAAGTAACTGCATGCATAAACGATGATCACATGATGATAAGTAGAACTGACTACTCGCCCGTCCTACCCTGCAATGGTTAGGACCTCCAAGACACATAGGCAATGCTCAAGCCCAGGTTCCCATAGATTTTAACCATTTAAGGTCTCAGGGATGGCGACTGTTCTGAGGAACATGGAGGTGTCTACACCCCGCCCGACACGAGTAGTCCAAGCAATAAAATGATCTCAACCAAGTACAACACATCTAAAGGACAACCACTGACTCGACGGAAAACGCAAGTCAGAAGGACTCCAACAACGACCAACTGAAATTAAGACAAGGCATCATCTATGAATCCACTGTGATTACTTACAGACCACTCACTCCAGCTAAGATTCATTAATCAACGAGTACATTAAACATAAGGTGATTCCAATAAATCTCAATTCCCCATTCTTAAGTCCTGAAATCTTATTATACTTGGTTCAAGATATTACAATCACATGTTATTACTAACAGTCGAGAAGATAATAGTAGCACCATGAAATAATACCCATAGCACCTTTTATATCACAATGACTGACCATACTAACAAACGCACTTTACTGAGGGGTTAACCCTAGTACATAAACTGCGAGATCATTATTGTAAATGAAGAACATGTTAGTATTAAATTACCATGACTACTAGAATTAACATAAAACACTACGCTATTTTACCTTAGCATTACCTCACATTACTTTTCATCACAATCAAACATATTACATTCCAGGTCAATAACTCAGCGACAATTATCAATTATCTTACTTCTTGTAGGCTGCCAGGAAAGGAATCATAATAACATTTCATTTAACATTACCATCATATGAAAATAAGGTGACCCTGGTTCTAGACATTAACATTTCACAACATAACCACATGGAAGGCTGGCATTCTATAATTATCAGCATTTAACATCAGCCCTTCATTACCTTTAGCAATTTCAGAAGCCATGTAGGCCAAGGGGATTTAGCGCTCTATAACTAAAAGAATTAATATTACCCTACATTACAAGGACCTTACGTTATATAACTTTGCAATTAACGTCGAGGATCTTATAAGTTAATGTTATCCAATGCTGACGGTTCCATATTGCCAGACATTACCCCTAAAAGTTTACCAAGGATTACCATGAGCTTATATGACAACATCATTACAACGAGGATAAACAATAATGAAGATGAGCACAATGAAATAAAAAACAGGATAAAATCTTATCTAAATTCATATGGTAAATGAAATCCTCCTATTGCAATTACAGTGTGAATAGATTCCTTTTATGCAATCATATTTTTATTACCACTAAATCACATTCTTTCATTAATAGAGAATGAGGGTGTGTGTTTAAGTTCAAAGTCAAGCTTATCAACCGATTTAGTGTAGATACCCCAGCCCACGGATCCATATACCAACTACACTATACCTCGAACCCAACATAAGTCACCCAAACAAGTGTAAACACCATGCCCGATGCTTCCCACTGGTCTCGCTAAACATATAATAATAAAAATGAAGAGGCCGAGCATAAGAGAAAAGTAAAACCATAAGAAAATTCACAAGGTAAAACGTATGGTTAGGGTAAATCGTTATTGCAATTGTAAAATAAATGGATTCGTTCCTGCAATCGGAATCCTTCATTAACCTGGAAGTCATGTTCTGTACCCCATCGACATTAAATATTAAAAATAAATGATGGCACACAAAAAGAGATTCGTCAGGGTTACAGCTGGTGGCTGTTGTGCAATCGATCCCTCAACGAGATAACGCTGACACCCCAACCCACCATGCAACGATGAAGGCACGGTCTGCTGTAACGAGCTGTTAGAGGAGAGGTAAGAGAGGGCATGGCTAACCGACTGTGGAAGTTTTAAAGGAAAACGCCAGCGGGGAGATGCCCAAGAAGACGCATAGAGTCAATCAAGCGCGTGCAGCAGGAGAATACCCAATCGACAGGTAACAACAAATTCTACCAATGATAGCACTTCAATTTGAAAACAAGATAAAATTGAGTTCTTTTATTAAAAACAATTGAAATTACAATAGCCAGACCAGCACTAACCGTATCGATACCTTTAACTGTTAGCATTACAATTAAAAATAAATAAGTCCTTACCCTGCGTGTTACAAAAACGTTCATTAACCATTACCTAATTCATCAATAATAGGTATAATAATTAAACCCTTACGAAATGGAAACCAGTAGTTCTGTCACCAATCAACAAGCAACGGTGAAGGAAAAAACACAGATTCTGAAAGGGTTGAAATGCGTGGGTGTACATCGCCGAATTGGGTAACACGAAATGCAAGGGTACACAGAGAAAACCAAAATTCGGTTGTTGGAAAACGTAGGTGGATCCTCCACCAAATCGCACAGGAAACTGACCCAAAAATGCAATACCCAATGCAGAGAAGCAATAACCCAGCTCGCCTAGCTTGGGTGGCCCAAGATCGTGGGTATCCTCCATCGAAATGGAACCCATAAATTTCAGAGGACAGTGAGAAAGGCTCGGCGCATCTTGTGTCAAAAGGCAAAGTTTAACCCATAAAAACGCAGAGAAAGTAACTACAAAGACGTAGGGAATTTAAACCCAACAATGTAGGGAAGTTTCACCATAAAAATGCAGTGGATTTAAACTATTAAAGCGCAGGGAAGTGGAACCAAAATGCAGAGAAGTGCCACCTATACGCAGAGAATGTGCAACATTAAATAATAATAATTTACACGGTCCAGAACATCAATAATAGAAATTTACACAGTCAAGAATTATAAGCAGTAAATATTTTTTTTTTACACAGTCCAAAACGAGGAATAATAAAAAGGGTTGCACAGTCCAGAGTAAATTTCACAACGCCATTACCCCCATCACAGCAAGAACTCAAAATTTCCTTTTACTCATCCAATTGAAACAGTTCACAACACAATCTCTAATGCATTATTCTTAATAAAATATACGAGCGTACCTTTGCCTTGACGCCCGCCTCGAATGAAGTCCGCGCACTCCTTTCCGCTCCCGCTCGTCGACCATCGAGACCTCACCGGTACCTCCCAACCAACGCTAGGGGTACTCTGCTTCCCCCTTAGCCCCTCGAGCCGCAAAGGGGCCACACACAAACCAGAGGATATGCCTAGCTTCCCAGCTTGCCTCCAAGGTTGAGCTACCACTCTAATCCCAGCTAAGAAAATCTCAACTTCGCACAAGCAATCAGTCCAGTCCAAATTCAGCAGCATAACAATACCTAACA
>ML784707.1:161023-207245 GCA_009831015.1 Picea engelmannii | reverse complement strand
TCATCTTGTACTTGAACATTTAAGTGGGGTAAAAGGAGGTTGCCCCCTCGAAGAGGCTTATTATCTGATATTATCTCTTTTTCAAGGCGTTGAGTACTTTTCTTGAGGTTTTTCTATGCTATATTGATGTTTGGTTATTAACACAAGGCATCTGACATATGAATATATCATAAACAAATATCAAAGAGCAGGTATCTAATGCAATTTTACATCATAAAAATGAATGCATATATCATAGTTAATAATATTAACCAAATTAAATGGAAATATAACAAACAATCATATACATCATCAATAATCTCATCACACAAATAGGTCATATCAAATCATCATCAAAAGTTGTCATTGCTTCAAATGCATCATTAATAATTTTAATGCTTCATGAAATATCACCATTAATGTACAAAGCATCAACATATCAATAAGCATGTTAACATACAAGTGTATATAGTATCATCCCAACCATCAAGGATTTATAATGATAACCATCTTCCAATAATTGTCGATGCTTTATAGACATTATCAAGAACATTTAATAATATCATTCATAAATATGTGTACCCATCATATAGATATGACCATAGGATCCTATGTCCATCATGCTCAATCATAATCCATAAAGGATACAATCATTAGGTCACATATTTTTACCAATAAAAGTAAGTTCCAACAAGGGGTCATCCTAAAAGAGGAGTCCAACCAACAATACAAACACTCAAATTCTAGCTATTTGATGTTACAATTCATCCCTTCTCAATAAGGATATGATCTTGAAGTGAAATGAGTATTAAGTGTAAACACTTATTCCAATTTCCCTAATTGAACATCATCTACTTTGTTCTTAAGATCATCATCATCAATCCATCTTATGTTTCACCTTAAATGATAATGACTCCTACAAATATTTATTTTATTATCATCACCATCATCAAGTCCATGGTAGTTTTTTAGCATCATATAGATCATTAATATCAATTCTAATTCTTTATTAAGTCATTACTACTATCATTGAATCACAATATCATAGTCAATTTGCCATTACTATCATTGAACTAGATTCGTAAAATTGTTAGTAATCCATATCAAATGATTATAAGGTTATACTTACAATATTGTAGAGAGGCTACTCCACCTTTGAGGTGATTACAAGTATCAAGAATCAAATAGGTCAAGATGATAATAATTTAGTTTGTCATAGGTCACCACATAAAAAGTAAACCTAAAATGAAGTGGTGGGTAAGGAATAACTCAATGTCATTGCACTTGATTCTTATATTGTGATCCAATAATACATTATCCATTAATTCATCCCTCACATATACATTATCCATTAATTCATCCCTCAGATCCTGCCATCATTTTATCCTTATAAGTGCACCTCCAATATCATGGTCTTGACAGTTAGTGTTACCCATGCCACCAACATCAAATTCTCAAGGTTAGGGCTGAAGTGTCATGCTTTCACTCAATCATTGTCTTCATCAATCATCAAGTTCGTGAATGTTATCATATGTTAACTTAATTGTAGTAATACCACTGAATCCTCATGAATTAATTGTAATTCCATCAATACTATAGATAGTATCAATTAACATGATCATTGTTAATCCAATTCACTATCATGAATTCATAGTTAATTTCATCGGATAATTATCAATCTACTTAGTACATTATCAAGCATTGAACTATGAAATTAGCACAACATCACAAATCATTCATCATCCACCAACCATTAAATTTGACCTCAATTTTAACCATCGATATTGAAATCTGTTATATACTATTGATGTCATAAACCTATCAGCTCATTCATGGTAACATGGAATTAAGTCATCTTTCATCAAAATTGTCATTAATCAGTGAACAACAATGAGTCATAATATCATTGGATCAACTCCTCATCAATTAAATTTCTAACATTAATAGTCATAAGTGAGCAAAATTCAACTTTATGGTGGAATATTGTTGTCACCATTATTCCTCATAATTCTTCAAATCATTCACATCTTAGTCATAAACCCTTTCTATCATCTTTATCATCGTACAAATAATTATTATATTACATATTTACATATCGTCTAATACCATATATACTATGTAATACACATAATTATCATCTCACATGTTTACACATCATATATACAAATATTTTGTACACGATATACCATCACAATGCCACAAAATAAGTGTATACAAAGATCATCTAAATTTAGGCTTGTATGCAAATATTGTTTAAAATTAATCTTGTAAGAGAAATATAATCATAATCAAAAGATGAGATTATGAACCCACTATTACCATGCGAATTTCACCTTTCCACATTGTGTATCTAAGAAAGAAACCACCTCATCATAAACATGTTTTCATAGAAATGAAATATACTAGAAAAAAGTTATATGTCATGGAAGGATTCAATTTTTTCTTGTTAAAGGTCCTTTAAACTTTAAGATAAATAATGTGAAATTTTATTGGAATATTCCAACGTTGGGAAATCTCGAATTGATTGAAAAAAAAGAGTTATATTGTAACAACCTTGGTTAAATAGTGCATAAGGTTTATTAAGTATAATGAATTAGATAATCTAACTGTCCTAATATATTTTAGTTAAACAATAAATATTTCTTAATAATATTAATTAATTAATTGTTCATAATTGTTGATGATTAATTAATTAATTAATTGACTCATTAAAGATTTGAGTGATGAATTAAAGGGGCTTAATAACTTTAATTTATTTAATTAAATACTTTACGTATGTAGGGGGGGAAATGAAGCATTAAATTAAGGATAAGATAATAAAGAAGGGGATAAGATAATAAAGAAGGGGATAAGGTAATAAAGGAGGAGATAAGGAAATTAATGAAGGGGAGGAGAGTCAGTGAAGGGGGGATATGACGGAAGAATCCTATGGGAAATCGGGGGAGGAATATTTTGGGGAAGGAATCATTTTGGAGGAGCATTGTATTTCTATGGCATATAGTTCTCTAGCATATTGTCTGGTTGGAGGAGTTTGGTTTTGGAGGGTTTTTGGTGAACCATTGCAGGGGGCACTAGGTTGCTGGGGGTTTTGGGCACGGGGGCCAGGATTCCTTTCGGTATCCTAAAGCTAGGGAGTTAGACAGGCTACTCCTAGCTGGCTGGGTGGTTAGTCAGTTTGGGCAGAGCTTGGTCAGTGCATCAGGATGGGCAAGGCACCAGTGAAGGACAACCATATCAGTGGGAATTAGCATCAGAAGGAGGTATTTTATTTATAAATTTGATGATTTATTTTCATGTTGTAGATAAATTTTAAATTTTTTTGAATATTATATGTTTATATGATGCTAAATGAATTATTTACGCACTAAAATAAATTCTATGTTTGAAATTTTATGTTTAATTGTATGAATTTTTGAATTTAATTAAATTAGGTCTCTACACATGGTATCAGAGCCCTGGCTCAAAATCTGGAGCCACGGGCCTACTTACCCACCCATCATCTTGACTGAAAGCTATGTCAAAGCTATGTCATGTGTCCTGTGAACAACCCTGAAAACCTGAGCATGCAACTTGAAACCCTTAATTTAAGGCCCTTGAAGGCCAAGAATAATGCATAACTAATGCAAAAAAAAAAATGACACCTAAAACCCTAGAAAATAACAAGAAATGACTCATAAACCCTAAGACAAACCCTTAGATGAATCCTGAAAGGAGATCGTACACCTGTAGGAGCCACATGTCAACTAACTCAAACCAATTGATTATTAGTAAGAGTCCTTGCCTACAACCGAAACAGAAAACTAAGTAGGTGAGGGTCTTTAACATAAAAAATAAAAATAAAGATAACAAAATCTAATATATATATATATATATATATATACAAGAATAAACCTAAGATTTAATTTCCTCTATAAAGGAAATAAATAGAATAAAGATAGATAAAACATTTTTCTTAAAAAAAAAGAGAGTTACATATATAATTAAATGAAGAAACCAGAAAAACTTCCCAATGATAGAAAAGACGTGAGCCAGCTTCATAATTGCACAAAAGATCCTCACTGTACTTTCTTTTAGAGATATTGCCAGCCGACTGCCCTTCAAAACCTATTCTCAACCAATCACCTTACGTTATCATAAACGAGAATATATATATATATATATATATATATATATATATATATATAGATATAGATATATATATATATATATATGTATGTATGTATGTATGTATGTATGTATGTATATAAAATAAAGAAGTTTTGGTTATTTCATGAATTTGACAGTCTGATGTTCTAATCTCAATCAAGCTCACACAACATCATTCTTTCATGGTAAAGACACTAGACTAAATTCTCAGCTGTTGCACTCTCCCGCTGCGGATCCCTCTCTGAATCCACCGAAAATCCTTCCAATTTGCACAACAATTGGCCGATTAACACTGCACCAAACCAAGCATTGCAGATTAAACTAATCATATCACTGCACTGTGGTGAATTTGAATTTGAGGAACAGATAATTACCATCTACCTCGAGTTTGAGCCAGGCTAGAGCAATGGGCGGGTGATATTCGCATAAAATTAAGAAACGGACGGGCGATTTGCTCCATTTCTCTTCTTTATTGGTCTCCAAATGGGACAGTATACTTTTAGAGAATCAAACTTAAGACCTCTGTATGCATAACATTGACAGAAACTAGATTAATACCTACTTAGGCTTAACATTTCTCTAAGATTTAGAATCTCAGTATTTTCTCTCTAGAAAATCTTCGTTGTTGCATGTTCAAAACAAAACTCAGGCAACAAATCCCAATGCCAAACACCCAAGCTGTCGAGAAGGAGGAGCCCACAAGGATGCCTTTTGTGGACAATGTGCCCATAAGCTATCAATATAAGCACCCAACACAATGCACAACCTGAACACAGCACCCAACCACGGCCGAGGAGCCGCGCCTGCACAAACACAAAACAATTTTTTTTTTATTTAATAAACAAAAAAAAAACCTAGCACACAAGTGTCATTGCCATACACAAAGCCAAACACCCAACCGCATCTGCTAGAAGAATCAATAGCCACCACCCATATTTATCACTCATGAATCCTCCTACTGTCGACCCAACTACAATAGCTGCAATGGTCACACTCACTATGGCCTCCTGCAAGATTTTTTTTTTCTACTGCTTTGAAATCTTCTCGAATATACAACAAATCCCTGGATATCACCCCTATGTCATATCCAATGAAGAGGCCACCAACCCTGGCAAAAAATGCGAGCTGCAAAATAAATGGATTCTTCCATATTATTGACCAAAATGTTTTAAACTCCTTCACGCTTACTCCATGAGCTCCTCCCTCCATTATAATTCCTTACCAGAAGATGAATTCACTCAGATTATTATGAATTTCCCCACTTCATAGGTTTAAACAAGTCCAAGTGCCAAGCAGAACACCCACACAAAGTGCCAATGGGAAAGTCATGTACAATCATGCACTACACGCTCATTGTGCACGCATAGGAACCAGCCACAAATAACCCATGCGTGGAGTACCACAAGTCAAGTCAAAGTCATCCAACGCAGCAGCGAGAACCCAACAAACCAATGCCAAAACACCAACACTAAGTCATAGGAACCCACGAGGAAGAAATCCCTTGCGCTGCACACAGGAAACAAAATTTTTGTCAGTATTAAAACAAAAAAAAACAGCAGCCAAGTACCTGTTGTGAAACCTAACAGGTAAAGTCCATATCCCAATACACATACAAATCCCACCGCTAGCGCTAAGCCCATGAGGCTAGGCCTTCCCTCACTTAGCTCATCAACACACATAATACAAACCAGCGCCGAACACCAGTGCACAAATCATTCACCAAGCAACAATACAAGCCATCACCTGACAAATGAGGAGGAGAAGCCATGAGAGAAGGCCATGGCGGCCGACCGCGTAACCAAAAACATCGCAAGAAGAAATAGTAAGGAAAATAGGAATTAGGGTTAAGGAATAGTTTAGGGTTTAGGTAGGGAGGGCTGGAGGAAACGAGGGCGACACATGGGCTTCATGCATGCCCGCCCTTTGTTATTTAAAAAAAAATTATTGTTTTTAAATTATTTGTTTAAATTCATATATGTTTTATATATAGGTTTAAATTTATTATTGTTTTATAAATAGGCATGGGATAATTAATATATGTTTAAATTTATTTTTGTTTTATAAATTTTAAAGAAAAAAAAAATTAAGCTATTTGTTTAAATTTATTTATTTATTTTATAATGATAAATAAATAAATATTAATAAATAAAGTTATAAAAAAAAATTTGAAATGTTTTGGAGTCTATGGGTTTTGAACCCATGAACACCCACCGTCTAAGCCTTAATAAACAACCAAACACCAATGCACCATACAAGAGTCTTTACAAATAAATTCACATACTTAAATAGATTAATGGTAACAAAGTGCTCTCCCAAAGTATAATCTTCGATTATCCAAGCGTCAAGCTCATGAGACCTTACACACAACTCATCGAGCCAATCATAGAGCCCTTCCATTCCATTCCACCAGTCAAAGTCAAGTGCTAAGCTCCAATGCTTGAAAGCCACTCTACAATCCTCAAGACTCGCACCTGCAGCCACTCAGACACATAATTCAACGCATATGTACAACACGCCAAGGAAAGATCATGATTCAAGCATCGAAGGATAACCTTAGACTCATTTCATAGACATTAGGATGGAAGCCACCTTATTTAGTTGTAAATGCAAAGTATAAGGACTTATAACAAGATAAGTAGGAGGAGGCTTCATGCGCGCTAGGAGGGTAAGTTAGAGGAATTTGCGAGTGGGGTATAGTGCCAGCGTAACTACCAAGCGAAGGAGTCAATAGTTTTATTAGGTGATGAAATAAAGCTTTGACACTTTAATATTAACCTAGCCAATCCCCTAAAGAGAGTAATGTTTGTTTACAGACAAGTAAAAAAAAACTGATGCCTAACCACATTTTCTAGTTTAAGTTGCACAAATTTGAAAATGTCCTTGAACTCACCCTAAAAACTTTGGTTGATGCATGTTAAATCATACAGGATGGTTAGGACTCAAGGAAATCGAGGCAGAGGATCGTCATTGTAGGTACCGCCAACACCACCAACGCCACTGCCACCATCGCTCGAACTAGCTCTCATACTGCGCTCGTTGGAGGCCAAAAATGAGACTTTAAAGGGGCGACAAGCAGTAGGGACCAAAGTGGATCCCCCACCATCTGGAATAGGTAATATAGAAGCATCAAGGGGTTCAGGGGGAGGACCTCCACCCGAATACATCACTTGAGAATTGAAAAAGATCAAACTTCTGGAGTTTGTCGGGGGTTGTGCCAGTGAATGCATAGAAGCATGGTTGGAAGGCATGACAAGGTGTTTTGCCTTAAGGGACTATGCTTCCAACTCAAAGGCAAAGATAGCAATTTTTCAGTTAAGAGACAGTGCCTTGAATTGGTGGGGCAACCTGGAAAGACAACTACATCTTACTCCGAACACAGTATCTTGGGAACTTTTTGAGGAGAGGTTCCGAAGGAAATATCTGCCAACTTACTATGAGGAACAACAGCTAGGGGCATTTCATGCCTTAGTATAGGGAAACAGAACTGTAGAAGAATATGAGATCAGACTTATGGAATTGGTCAAATATGTTTCGTATATGGATAATGACCAATGACAGGCAGAGTGCTTCGTCTATGGATTGAACCCTAAGATAAGAGATATGGTGCAGATGTGGAAACCATCTTCGGTAGTGGAAGCTATGGAAAATGCATGTTATGTGGAGGAACACATGAACTTAACTGGAGGTATGAGACCAACCTTTCCGCATTGTCCTGGGTTCATGGGGAAGGCCCCCAGGACATTTCCCAGGGGAGGGGGCTCAAGGCCACCTCCATATGGTAACAGAGTCGCACCAACAACAGTAGCAGCAGGGATTTCAATGGAAACGAGTCCAACGTCTCATTCATCACCAATGATGCAGGTAGGTCCACGACCATCTCATGGAACAACTATCAGGGGAAGGGGTTCCAGGGGAAGGAACTCATTTCAGAGACAGTCACATAACAGTGCGCAGGCTCAATCCTATGTTACCTGTTGGGGGTGCAGAGGACCCCATTACCATCATGACTGCCCAGAGTTGCAATCAGGATTCATGCATAGAGAAGGAAAGGCCCTGATGGGAAGAGTAAGTAGCAGCCACCATATTTACGCAACAGTTAATAATCGCTAGGTCGATCATCAATCCATGGTGGTGGAATCATCAGGTACGCTAAATCATATCAATGTAAAGATTTTATTTGATTCTGGTGCTACAGATAGTTTCATTTCACCTTCATCATTAGAAAAGAGTGGGTTGGCAGTGTACAAGCACGATGACTTTAAACAAGTCGAGATGGATTCAGGAGAAAAACAAGTGGCAGAACCTAGCGTCAATAATTGTATAGTAGACATGGGAGTGTGTACTACCAAGTTGAAGGTATACATCACTACTCTCGGGGTGTATGACCTAATCATTGGAATGGATTGGTTAGCAGCTCATCGAGCATTGGTAGATTGTTTCACAAAAGGGGTTATCTGTGTAGACGATGAAGGAAGGCCAGTAGAGATCCAGGGTGTACATAGAAAGGTCTCATTACACTTTATATCAACTATGAAGGTTAAGCAATTCTTGAGGAAAGGGTGTCGACTCTATGTAGTGGAAGCAGTGAGTGAAAGGTAGGGACATTCATTAGATCAGTACATGGTATTGTCAAAATTTAAGGATTTTTTTCCGAACGAGTTACTAGGGTTACCTCCTGAGAGGGAGATTGAATTTACTATTGAGATAAAACCTGGTGCAGAACCAATTTCCAAAACTCCGTATCAGATGACAGCGTTGGAACTTTGTGAATTGCAAATGTAGTTAAAAGAGTTACTAGACTTAGGGATAATAAGGCCTAGTGTTTCACCCCGGGGTGCACCGGTAATTTTTGTAAATAAGAAGAATGGATCCTTACAACTGTGTATAGACTACAGGGACTTGAATCATGCTATAGTGAAAAATAGGTACCCAATGTCGCGAATAGATGAACTCTTAAATCAGATGAAAGGAGCAATGGTATTCTCAAAGATCGATTTGCGATCAGGGTATCATCAATTAAGGATTAAGGAAGGCGATATCCCAAAAACTGCCTTTCGAACTCGGTTTGGACACTACAAGTTTGTCGTAATACCTCTTGGATTGACCAATGCACTAGCAGTATTCATGAGCCTCATGAATGACATATTCCAAAAGTACTTAGACCATTTTGTACAAGTCTTTCTAGATGACATCCTAATCTATTCCAAGAGTGAAAGAGAACATGAGGAACACTTGTGAGTGGTGTTATCCTGCCTTAGAGAGAACAAATTGTATGGGAAGTTGTCGAAGTGTTCCTTCTTTTAGAAAGAGATCCACTATTTAGGTCATATCATTTCCGATGAAGGAATATTTGTGGACCCAAAAAAGGTAAAGGCCATTATGGAGTGGCCAGTGCTGAAAACTTCCCATGAGGTGAGAAGCTTCATGGGGCTAGCAGGTTATTATCGGAGATTTTTGGAGGGATTCTCCAAAACAACGAAACTCATCACCACTTTGCAGTGCAAGGGGGTCAGGTATGAATGGACAAAAAAATGTGATAGTGCAATCATTGAGATTAAGAGGTTATTAACTAGTGCGCCAATTCTACGAGTATCGGATATGGAAAAGGACTTCACAGTTTGCATGGATGCCTCGAAGCAAGGGTTGGGGGCTATGCTAATGCAGGATGGAGGAGAGATAACTTATGCATCAAGGAAGTTGAAGAAACACAAAGATCTTTACACTACTCATGATTTATAGTTGGCAGCTGTAATGCTAGCTCTGAAACTTTGGAGGCACTATCTTGTGGGGTGAAACTTTGAGCTCAAAATGGACCATCAAAGTTTAAAACATCTCTTCACTCAAAGATATTTGAATTCCCGAAAAAGGTGATGGAGTGAGTTTATGAGTGAGTATGATTTTGGTATTTCGTACATCAAGGGGAAGGAAAATGTGGCCACAGATGCCTTGAGCAGGAGACCACGTGTCTTCTCCTTGATACCCTTAAAAGTCAATCTGAGGGAACATGTGTTGACACAACTCCAAGGAGACAGTTGGTATTTAGAGGTTACTTCAAACCTCCAGAGCGGGAGGTAGTTAGATCCAAAGTATGAAGGATATAGTCTGGAAGTAGATGGACTATTGAGATATCGAGGAAGGATGTACATCCCTGAAGATGGGGATATTCAAAGCATCATACTGAAGGAAGCCCATAGAGAACTTTATTGTGCGCATACGGGTGTGAAGAAGATGTACGCAGACATTAGGAAACTCTTCTTTTGGGTAGGCATGAAGCATGACGTAGTCCATTTCGTCGCCAAATGCCTAGAGTTTCAACAAGTGAAAGCCAACCACCATCACCCGATAGGCCTCCTGCAACCACATGATGTTCCTATGTCCAAGTGGGAAGTCATTTCTATGGATTTTGTTGTGGAGTTGCCGCTCACATCTCATAGACACAATGCCATTCTTGTGATAGTGGATAAGTTAACCAAGAGTGTGCATTTTATTCCAGTTAGAGACACTTACGATGTCACTGATGTGGCACATGTGTTTGTAAATGAGGTTATTCATTTGCACGGGATACCTAAGAAGATCATTTTAGATATGGACTCCAGATTCACTTCTAGGTTTTGGACAAGTTTGCAGTCAGCATTAGGGACTCAGTTGAACTCAAGCACAACTTATCATCCTGAAATAGATGGGAAAACTAAGAGAGTAAATCAATTCATGGAAGACATGCTTAGGATGTATGTCATGGATAATCAAACCCATTGGGAGAAGTACCTACCTTTGGTAGAGTTTGCCTACAATAACAGTTTTCATAGCTCCATCGAAATGCCACCCTACGAAGCTCTGTATGGAAGGCCATGCAGAATGTCGTTGAGTTGGGATAGACTAGAAGACCGAGTAACAGTTGGGCCAGAATTGATTCAAAAGATGGAGGAACAGGTGATTTAGATTAGGCAGAGACTAAAGGAAGCACAGGATAGGCATAAAATTTATGTGGATGCACACAGGACCGACCAGAGTTATGAAGTGGGAGACCAGGTCTTCAGTCGTATCAGGCCTAATAAGAGTACCATACAGTTCGAGAAGGGGAAAAATTTGTCACCTCGATTTATAGGACTGTTCGGAATCCAAGAGAAAAATGGACCCATTGCCCATCGTCTCATACTACCACCCCACTTGCATAAAACTCATAATGTTTTTCATGTATCTGTTTTACGTCATTATGTTGTTGATGAATCACATAAACTAAATTGGAAGGAATTGCAGGTATCGGACGTGGGAACCCTCACTGTAGAACCATTACGCATATTGGACAGTAGAGTCTGCCAGCTCAGGAAGTGTCTGGTAGACCAAGTTAAGGTCCAATGGGACAAGTATAGTCCAAGATCTATTACTTGGGAAGACGCCGAGACACTACGACGAGACTATCCCTCACTTTTTTTACCACCTCGAGAATATGTTTCTCGAAGGTTGGGTGTATGTAACACCACCTTTTGACTTAGACAGCCAGGATTACCTGAGGCTTACACTTTTATTTTCTACTCACATTGAAAGTATTAAATGGTGCACTTAAACTTTTAAGACGTATGAACCTTTATGAATGTTTAAATGTTATTGATGATGATGGATATAATGCAATCTACTATGAGAATGTAAATTTTATGAATGTTTAAATGTTATTGATGATGATGTATATGATGTGACATATTGTGAGAATGAAAATTTTATGAATGATTAAATTCTATTAGAATGATGTTGGATATGAGGCAATCTATTTGGTAAATGATAATTTTATGAATGGGTGTCAAAATTGAATAACAAGATATTATGAGATCTATTTCTAACTTGAAAACTTTGATGTTAAGTTGTTGGTACATGGATACTGAATTGAAATGATGATTGTATGCAATTACATTATCATAATACATAGAAATGTATGAGTTTGTGTTACAGACTAATCTGCAGGTTATGGGCTATGAAATAGCGAGGGGATAATGATGATGAAAGTGGATGTCATGATCACTAGCCGAGAAACATTATGGTATGAATATTTGTATATGATATTATAATGGTTTGGATGCATTGCTATGATATGTGAACCAGTGCAGGATTTCAGGTGATGAGACTGCCCAAAACCGAATAAATGATGACAAAACTCTCAGCAACACAGTGCCACCGTATGTTCCATTGTAGGGTGTGGACCCTAGTTATGATTAGGAGGGGTGGAGGCATTTCCCACCATGTATCCTCCGAAACCTGAAGTCATGGGAGGACGATGTTAGCTCACGCTCCCCTAGACATGTGATGATGACTGTCAGTTGCCTGCTGGGGAAGCTTGGTCGAGATAGCGATACTTTTTCTTACATGTTCTATTTGGAGTTAGGTCAATATAGTTGACTCTCCAAGATAGTCCAGTAGAGGAAGGATAGGAATGGAGATGGAAGTAAGCTAGAGAGGAAGGATGAGTATAAATAGTTGAGAAAGTATGGAGATTTGTCTTATGGTGGAATTTATTGTTTTTCCCTTCTAAAAATAAAATGTGTATATATGAATATTCATAATTACGTAACTAAACCATAGTTGTCTAAATAAAATTGTTAAACTAGATAATTGTAATTAAAGGATTTCACAAACATTTAATTGGTTTATTATCTTTTATAAAAGAATAGTCTTGTTGATTGGATTGGATGCATACATAAAATACTATAAGGGTGATAGTTATTGATTATTAGTACATGCACGAGACTTGTACGTACTAGCTACACATGCATTTCTTGTACATGTACAATAGTATGTATGAGTTTTCTTGGCTTACTTACTAATAGTGTCAGTTAATTGTCATGAATGTGTGAACCATGTTTCTTCTCCTCTGTATCATGAGATACCTTAACTTCAGGATGATGTTTCTTGAAGGGTGGGTGTATGTAACAACCTTGGTTAAATAGTGCATAAGGTTTATTAAGTATAATGAATTATATAATCTGACTGTCCTAATATGTTTTAGTTAAATAATAATTGTTTGTTAATAATATTAATTAATTGTTCATAATTGTTGATGATTAATTAATTAATTAATTGACTCATTAAAGATTTGAGTGATGAATTAAAGGGGCTTAATAATTTTAATTTATTTAATTAAATACTTTACGTATGCAGGGGGGAAATGAAGCATTAAATTAAGGATAAGATAATAAAGAAGGGGATAAGATAATAAAGAAGGGGATAAGGTAATAAAGGATGAGATAAGGAAATTAATGAAGGGGAGGAGATTTGGTGAAGGGGGGATATGATGGAAGAGTCCTACGGGAAATCGGGGGAGGATTATTTTGGGGAAGGAAGCATTTTGGAGGAGCACTATATTTCTCTGGCATATTGTCTGGTTGGAGGAGTTTGGTTTTGGAGGGTTTTTGGTGAACCACTGTAGGGGGCACCGGGTTGCTGGGGGTTTTGGGCATGGTGGCCAAGATTCCTTTCGGTATCCTGGAGCTAGGGATCCAGACAGGCTTCTCCTAGCTAGCTGGGTTGTTATTCGGTTTGGGCAGAGTTTGGTCAGTGCATCAGGCTGGGCAAGGCAACATGGAAAGGACAACCATATCAGTGGTAATTAGCATCAGAAGGAGGTATTTTATTTATGAATTTGCTGAGTTATTTTCATGCTGTAGATAAATTTTAAATTATGTTGAATATTATATTCTTATATGATGCTAAATGAATTATTTACGCACTGAAACGAATTCTATGTTTGAAATTGAAATTCTATGTTTGAAATTTTATGTTTAATTGTATGAATTTTTGGATTTAATTAAATTAGGTCTCTACATATATAGGCTCAAGACATGGAATGGAGAAGGAGAGAACAATCCACACTTAGCTATAGAATTTATTTGCATAAAAATTGAATTTAGAAACATCATATTGTGGAGATTTATTTTCTAATGTATATGATGACGAACAAGTTACTTTCTTGAGGAATTTAATTACAGTAAAATATGAGGGAGGGCTCAACTGTTGAGAACCTTGATACATGGATTCTAAAGAAAACTAATTTCAAAGTGAAAAAAAAGGAGTTTTTAACATGCGCAATAACTTCAACTTTCACCAAAAACTTTTTGAAACCATCATGGAAGCAATTATGAATTGAGGAAAATGCTTTAAATTGGAGGATACTATAGTAAAATTATTTATGAATAGGATTGTAACATAATAATGTTTTCAAATCAATTTTTTTTTAGGATATGTATAAAAAATTGGTTCAACAAAAACAATAGGGAAAATGAACTTTGAGTTTTTTTTTTTTTTGGCCAAAGAACCAATTAAGGACTCGTAACCTATAGAGAAATAAAGTGAATCATAATTATCTATACTTACTGATATGGATTCTAGAGAATTGAATCACAACCTCTACATGAAATTTGAATCACAAAATTGTGAATATGAATGAATGTGGAACAAATAGAGTATAATGAACATGCTTAGCAAAAGATTTTAACCATTTACCAATGGAACTAAATATTTCCCTTCCAACCACTTACCAAGGAAGAAGAGTTTGAGTTTAATTGAATTCGAAATAATCCATGAAGAAACCATGTTGGACAGTTGGTTGTAATTGATGTCAACCCTTAGAGAGTTCAAGATACCCTAGAGTTGTGGTTGAGGTTGATGGTGAGTTAGTTTTCATTGATGTCAAAAAGAGTGGTTGATGTTAGAATATATGATGAGTGCACTTGATAAAGTCTAGACGAAGTTCCATAGGTGTGATCATGAGACCCGAAGTTGTTTTAGAAATAAGGACATCAAGGAAAACAAAAATGTAGGTAGCACACTCATAGATGGATAGTCCTCATCGTGCCATTTTCGTTGATAGGTGGTACACCACATGGTTCCTCATGGTTGAGGAGTTATGGTCTTGTGAAGTTTGAAGCCCCAAAGAATTTTCAAGAAGCCCTTAATTGGTTACAAGTTAATTAATGAAAGGGTAAAGTGGTTGTAACAAGAAAGTTAAGAATCCCCAAGAATAAGGAAAGAGGTTACCTAGAAAAATTATAAATACACCTCAAGGAGTCTCTCATAAGCACATTCACATATACATTCATTGAATATCTATCTTGTGAGAAAGTGATATTTTGACTATTTTGCGAAGGTGAAATTTGAGGTAGAGACAAGTGAGAAGTGCGAGAGTTTTGGGGTTGCAGAGGACAGGGAGAAGATCTGAGGAAACCCTATTTTGTTTGAACCCCACGGGACATACCACTAGTTTCTAGCGAGGCATTCCCTCGGGTTTCCTAGGGCACATCACACGAGGCCCTACGTGACAGGAAGTCTTAGTCCCACGAGGCTAAAAAAAAATGGTACAAATGTTGGTAACAGGCCGCTAAATATTGTGGACGAGTTATATGTTAGTATTACCGTACATCAGGTTAGCTACAAGTCACATGGCTTCTCATGTTTTAGGCTTATGTTTGGTTATGACATGATACATGATTGAGGCATGTCATCATAGTGATGGTGCATGGAACATCCTAGACATGATGTGATACATTTTTAATAGTACAGTCTTGGTTTTTTGGTATCTAGTTTGACTACATGTTGATGATGCTATGGTACATGTTTGAGGCTTGTTCTTGGTATAATATTGAATAATTGGAACATGGTGTATGGTTGTTATGTTAGAGGCCTATCATTGATATTGATAAATTGTTCAGGAATACACTTGGTATATGGAAACATATGTATGAGATACATCTCTTGATGATATTGGTACTTCATTGGATGTTTTCCATGATGTTTGAGGTATATGGTTGATGATATGGTGCATGGTTATATGAATATGTTAGTGATCTTGGTACATGCTTGAGTACCTTGTTGAGGTTCTTCATTGCTATGGTACATGGTGTATAGTATATGGCTTAGGCACATCTCATGGTATATGATTTATGGTACATGATTGATGTATGATATGATACATGGTTGATGTACTTGGTATAGTACATGATTGATTTACTTGGTGTGGTACATAGTTTATGGTTGAGGTATATGGCACATGTGATGTACATTGCTGATGTACATGGTTGATGGTAGAGGTACATGATACAAGGTTGGTTCATGGTTGATGTACGTGTTGTTGTACAGGTGTTGGTGCATGGTTGATGCACTTTTGTTTGTACAGGTTGTGGTACATAGTTCATTCTTGGTATGGCACAGGTTGTGGTACACATTTCATGCTTGATATGGTACAAGTTGAGGGTTTCGTACATTCTTTAGTACATGGTTGAGACACATAGTTCATGCTTGGTATGGTACAGGTTGATGGTTCATACATTCTTTGGTACAGGGTTGAGACACACATCTTGTGATGGTATGTTGATGATCATGGTACATTCTTGCTAGAGGAATATGTTGGTGATGTTGGGAATCTAGTTGAGAGGTGTCCTTGGTATATGATCCATGTGAAAAAATCTAGTGGAGTATCGGTGACAGTGATAGGTTGGATATAGTCACATGTTGACAATTTACAGGTTTATGTGACAGTGACAGTGGATGTGTTTGTGGTAGTGACAGTTGGTCAACACTTATATTTCAGGGAGGTAGGATAGGGAAAGAAAAGGGGGAACCTATAGCCTCCTTCTGGTTGGTGTTGAAGAACAAAGGGAGTTGGATCTTGCTTCAGGTGTGAGGCTGAGAATCAGGGGGTTGTAGCCTCCTTCTAATTGGAGCCAGATAATTCAGAGAGTTGTAGCTTCCTTCAAGTTGGAGCTTGTAAATAGGGGATAAGAGCATCCTTCTAGTTGTAGATGGATAATTGGGAAGTTGGTTCTTCCAATGAATGTACTCTCTGATATATAAGAAATCATTTTGTGGTTTTCTCCCATTTCAGTCTCTATGTAAATTTTGGTGTATCGTGTATTTGATGTGATGTTGTTGATGTGATGGTGCTTATGTTTATATGCTCATGATATATTGAATGTGATCATATATGATACATCGATGATATAATTTTGATAAGATTGAAGTTTATATATTGCTGTTAAAAGTGGTAAAAGTGCTCATACTGATTCACCCCACCTCTTAGTATTCCAACAATTGGTATGAGAGAAGCTTCCTTCAGGAAACAATTTAACCACTAGAAGGTATATCATGGAGAAAAAAAAATGTATAGGAATGGAATACCACAATGTGATGGTCATAATGGTCATAGATTTGAAATGTGGAGTATCATGATGAAACATTTCTACAAGCACATGGATATGATGTTTGGAAAATAATTTTTTGTAGGATACACCAATACAAAGAAATTGATGACTACAACTAAAAAGGAATTGAAAATAAATGAAAAAATAGAAATGGACTTCATATGGGAAAGATTATATGATCCGGTAAGAGATAAAGTTGGAAAACATTCATCAACTAAAGAAATTTGGGATAAGCTACATAATCTCTACTTTGAGGAGTCTCCCATCACAAAGCCAGAAAATGTTATAGAAGATGCAAGAATAGAACAATAAGAATTATTCTCATCATGTTAGAAAGATTAACAAAAAGAATATTGTGAAGAAGGTATAATAGATCTCGAAGAAGAATTAATCAGTTCTTTAGATGAGATAATGAAATAAAGGAAGAAAATCAAGTCTCTTGAGGAATAATTAGTCAAAGAGAATTCTCGAGAAAGTTTCAAAAATTCCAACAGGTCATCATGAATCTAAAATCTCAACTTGAAGAAGTCAAAAGAATTGAAGAAACATACAAAAATTAGATGGAAGAGAAGTAGTGTTTAGAATCCTAAATAGTATCATAAAGAAAGGAAGCAGATAAGAGATAAAATATTTTGATAGATCATATCAAGGAAATATATGAGGATTTAAACCAGTTTGAAGCTAAATTTAGTCAACAAGAAAAAATACTTGAAGAAGAAATAATATCCTTGAATATCAAACTTGACAAAGCAAAGAAAATGGAATAATTCATGAAGATTCAGATGATGAAGAAAGAAGAATATGTTGAGAAGTTTTAAGAAGAAGTTGTCACATTCAGAGTTAAAATATTCAAGCTCAAAAAGAACGTTGAATATAGAGAAACACCCACATCATCAGAAAAGAAAATTGAAGAGAAGCACTCCAGGTTATCAGAAAGGAAGAATGAAGAAAAGGGTAAGAGTTATGCAGAAGTAATCAAAGAAAGGAATCATGGTCAACAAGAATCAAATAAAAATGAGCATAATAGAGATACATTTTCAATTATACCTTCCACATTCAAGCATCAAAGAAGATTTAGTCAATATGAAGGAATAAAAATAAGAAAAGATCATGGGCAGCCAAGGCATGAATTCAAAAGGAGTACACCACAAAGAAGATCATTTAGTCCTAGTTATGTAAATTCATTGTATGGTAATTGTTTTAATTGTACTAACTTTGAACATAAAGTTGTAGATTGCATGGTTTATTGAATAAATGATCAAGCAAGAAAACTTATGTGGCCCAACATAACATTGAATGTTACAAATTCTACAAGTATGGTCACATAGCTTGGAATTCTAGAAGCATGATAGAGCCTTCCATGAAAAAAACACCTATGTTAGATACACAAAGGTATAGAGAAGAAAATAAAGACAAGAAGAGCAGGTGAATAAATAACATGTCCCAGATATCGCAGCATTTGCAGTAGTGCAAGGAAGAAAAAAAGAGAAAGTGAATAAAGAATAGGCCCAAGATATTGTAATTTCAGTAATTGTAGTGCAAGAGAATAATGAATCCAAGGGGAAAAAGGAAGAAGTGAGAGTTCAGAGAGATGATAAGTTTACATACAAAGAGGAATATTACTCTACATTAGGGTGGATTCCTCCATTGTTCAGACCCACTTGACTTGGAGAATCCTAGTAAATAAGAATTTTGAAGAGGATTCTATGTAATAGATACTATAGATCAAAGAACCATCCTTCAAGTAGCTTGAATTGTTTGCAAAGACAAATTCAGAGCAGTCAGATAACATAAGTACAAAATGACAAATTGATCAATTGAGAAGCGGTGTTCCCATGCAGATATCTGAGGAATATCATTGACACACTTTCCAGGAAGAGATATATTCATTACATGTTCAAGGATGTATTTCATGGTAGTGGACATATTTGATTCAGTCTAAGAAATAAGAATAAGTGATGATCAATTACAACAAAGAAGCCTTCATGATAGTACAATGACAGATGGGAAAACATTGTGGACATGTGAGTAGTAGATTTATGGACATAGATGGATTTATGATATCATTGGCAGGTCTAGACAGATATATGACCTAACATATTTACAATTGGAATCAACAAAATCAGTGGACAAGTGGAATCAGTTGGTCACAAGAACACAAGCAGTGAAAGGCATAGAAGAACAAGGAAAGATAAACCTTAACAAAATCTATATCATCAGAGGGACATTGTTGACAAACATGGTCATCGATGTATAAAGAATGAACATTACAAGCCATGAATATTTCATGTCCAGAAATTTTGAATGCTTTTTATATATGTCAAAGAATTAAAAGAGGAAGCACCAATGGACAAGCATCCTTGGAAAAGAGGAAATGAAACATATGCAGGGAATCCCATATTGTACTACATATTGTAGAGAAGTCAAGGGAAGAGAAATCTTCATAGAAAGAGATCGGTAAAGAAATATTGGAAGCATGCATACATGGGGAGACATACCGACAAGGGGAGTTATCATTTTTCTCATGATGTCAAAGGGAGAGAAAGATAAAGATACAAAGAGAAATAGTCAAGTGCATGAAGTCAGTGAAGGATTGTTCATAAAATGTATAACTTCAAGGAGAGTCACTCCTCATTATTGATATCAAAAAGAGAAGGGGAACTTGGAAAGAAACATGAGGACATAAACATGTGAATAGAAATAACAAACACATGAAGACAAGGGAGCAACCCTAAGGAGAGATACCCTTTGTCATCGATGTCAAAGGAGGAGAGAGAGAAACATTGATGAGAAGAAATGGTCACATGGGGAGCATGATTATTGCAGTATGATTTTTTCCATCAATGTTTCCATTAATGTTGGTGTTTCCATCAATGCCAAAAGGGGAGATTGTTGGGAAGTTGGTTGTCATTGATGTCAACCCTTAGAATGTTCGAGATACCCCATAGTTTTGGTCGAGGTTGATGGTGAGTTAGTTGTCATTGATGTCAACAAGAGTGGTTGATGTCAGCAGATGTGATGGGTACATTTGATGAAGTCTACATGAAGTCCCAAAGGTGTGATCATGTGACTCGAATTAGTTTGAAGAATAAGGATATGAAGGACAGTGAAGATGCAGACCTAACACACTCATAGATGTATATTCCTCATTGTGTCATTTCTGGTGATAGGTGGTATGCCACGTGGTTCCTCATGGCTGAGGAGTTATGTACTTGTGAAGTTGGAATCCCCGAAGAATGGTCAAGAAGACCCTAATTGGTTAAAAGTCAATTAATGAAAGGGTAAAGTGGTTGTAACAAAAATGTCAAGGATCTCTAAGAATAACGAAAGAAGTTACCTAGAAGAAGTATAAATACACCTAAAGAATTCCCTTATAATAACATTCACACACACACACATTCATTGAATATCTATCTAGTGAGAAAGTGATATTTTCTCTAGTTTTTGACGATGAAATCTGAGGTAGTGACAAGTGAGAAGTGTTGGAGTTTTAGGGTTTCATAGGAGAATGAGAATATATGAGGAAACCTTAGTTTAATTGACCCCACGGGTCAGACCACTAGTGTCCCATGAGGCATTCCCATGACTTGCATGGTGCACGTCACGTGAGGCCCTATATGATGAGGAGTCTTAGTATTGCGAGGATAAATAAAAATTATTACAAATGTTGGTACCAAGATGTTGAAGGTTGTGGAAGAGTTATATGTTAGTATTAAATTAAAACATGCGAACTACAGGTCACATGTATTCCCATGTGCTAGGATTATTCTTGGTTACAATATGATACATGCTTGAGGCATGCCATGGTAGTGATGGTACATGGTACATATTGCACATGATATGAGACATTGTTAGTAGTACACTCTTGGATGTTTGGTATCTAGTTTGACTACATGTTGACCATGTTATGGTACATGCTTGAGGATTTTTGTTGGTATACTCTTAAAGAATTAGCACATGGTGTATGGTTTTTATGTTAGAGGCCTATCATTGATATTGATACATTGTTGATGAATACACTTGGTATATGGAATCATATGTATGAGATACATATCTTGATGACACTGGTACTTGGTTGAAGGATTGGCATGTTGTTTGAGGTATATGGTTGATGATATGGTGCATGGTTAGAGGTATATGTTGGTGATCTTGAAACATTCTTGAGTACCTTGTTGAGGAACTTCAATGTTATGGTACATGGTGTATAATATATGGTTGAGGCACATCTCATGGTATAATATTTATGGTACATGATTGATGTATGAGATGATACATGGTTGATGTACTTGGTATAGTGCATGGTTGATTTACTTGGTGTGTTACACGGTTGAGGGTTGAGGGATATGGTACAAGTGATGTACATTGTTGATGTACATGGTTGATTATTGAGGTACATGATACAAGGTTGGTGCATGGGTTTTGCACGTGTTGTTGTGCAGGTGTTGGTGCATGGTCGATGCAATTGTTGTAGTACATAGTTGATTCTTGGTATGGTATAGGTTGATGGTTTGGTACATGCTTTGGAAGATGGTTGAGACAAATATATTTTGATGGTATGTTGGTGATCTTGGTACATGCTTGGGAGAGGCATGTGTTGGTGATGTTGGACATCTATTTGAGAGGCATCCTTGGTATATGATCCATGTGAGAGGATTTGGTTGAGTATCAATGACAGTGACAGGTTGGACAAGTTGATCAATGACAAGTAGATGTGATAGGTTGGAAATAGTGACAGGTTGGATACAATGACTTGTTGATAGGTTACACGTTTATGTGACAGTGACAGTGGCAGTGCTTATGGTAGTGACAATTTTTCTACACTTATATTTCAAGGTGGTAGGATGGGGCAAGAAAAGAGTGTTGTAGCCTCCTTCCATTTGGTGTCAGAGAAAACAAGGTGTTGTAGCTTCCTTCAAGTTGGAGCCTGAGAATTAGGGGGTTATATCCTCCTTCTAGTTGGAGCCAAAGAATTCAGGGAGTTGTAGCTTCCTTCAGGTTGGAGCCTATAAATAGGGGGTAGGATCCTCATTCCAGTTGTAGCTGGAGAATTGGGAAGTTGTAGCATGAAGGGCAACAAATAATTCCCATAGAATTAGAGATTATACAACCTTGGGCACTAACTAATGATAGGATATATGGAAGAGGAAAGTGAACAAAGGTTATATAGGCACCACAATAGTTGACATTGTATTTTCAACAACAAAAAAGGAGTTGGTTAAGATATAACTAAGTTACCTTTTGATATAATGATTGGATTAATGTGTTATCCAATGGATTACACCTATGTTATTTGTAGCAATGTAAATCATCCACATATTAATTAATCAACAATGAAACATTTTACAACAATTGACAATGCAATAAAATAAAAAACTCATTTTATTATATATGAAGAAGAGACCCATGGTCATACGAAATGGAAAAACGTAAAGGTCCACAATAATCAAAATGGAATCAATATATAATTGTTAAACTTATTGGTAACATCTCGTCATACAATTGGGACATTCTTTCCACTACATTAAGAAAAATCGTTAATTTTTAAAGATGGATATTCCAAAACATACAAATTGTAGTAACGTTTGATTGTATTCATTTTCATTCATCACTTGAACTACTACCATCTCTCAAGTTGCATGCATCCATCATTTGTTTATTAGTTGCATGTGATATTGTACTTTCATTATTTAAACAAATGTTTTCTTGCTTGAATCTTTTTTTTGGCATTCCACCTATTCATGTTCCATATAAAAACACAGAAATAAAGTGTAATAAGTAAATCTACATTTATATAATAGAATATACATGATCACATAAAAAAAAAGAGAATACCACAGCAACAAGTGATTCATAAACAATACATATGTTTTCGAAGCTATGCCTCATGTCATGTGTCAAAATATCTCATGTTGGCGCCTCTCCATACTTTGTTTCCTTCATGTTTAATACACCATGACAAAACATAGCCAATATAATTAATATAAAGGTTTCTTATTTTTCGATTAATTATAAAAGAGGGGAAGTTAAACAACATAGGTACTTACAAATTCTTCAATTAAACCTTGATACTTCAACATATTCTCACAACCCTCACTTAATCCAATGTTGATCATCGGTTGGATATTCATTGTATCTTAGCACTTATTATATTACATGCATGCATGAGTGTAAATTAATTATTTAAACACAAATATCACAACAAATACGAAAACTTAAGTAACATCGAAAACATAAGCACTCACAAACTTTGTGATCAACTAGTTTCTTCCTTGTCATCCTGTCCTATGTGTTGATTTGGTTCCTTTATTTTTTCTTTTCTACAACAAAACAATTGGAAATTATGATTTCATATTATAATTAAATTTGATGTACAAAAAAAATTAAATGAATGATCACATACCTTTGATGCACATTCTTGTTGGGATTCCTCCTCCTGTGATGCAATTATGTTCATTTATTTTTCCATCTTCTTGTACATTTTTTTGGAGATCCCTACCGACATGTATTGTCTTTCCCCTCGTTTGTTGCTTGGAATTTTCATAATATTCCTAAAAAATTAAAAAGAACAATTTTTTTTTTAAATGGACATGAAAGTAAATATAGAAAGAAAAAATGATTTGGTAATTATTGGAACATATTATATAAAAACATGTTTAGTAATAATACCTTTTAAATTATTATTTTTTGTTATTGTAAGCTTTTGTTACTGCAAGTCTCATGAGTTTGATTGAACATGGCTCCAGAAGCACTTTCTGTATTGTATGTATAACCTAATTCTTTGAGTCATTGGACTAATTTTTTATTTTAAGTGGAAAATACACCTATACATTCTTTCCACTATATGCCTTAAAGACCTGTAAAAAAAATTCACCCTCTCATTAACTTCAAGGACAACTCCATATGAATTGATGACCAAGTTGTTGTTATCATTTACATCCTTACGAATTATTGTCCTCTCAAGATTAGATTCCATTCCCTCACTATCAATCCACACATAACATTAAAAAATGTGAACTCGAAATCAAATTATTGGAGAATGATGATCCATTTGGAATATTTTCCCCCAAGTACTTGACGAGTCAAGATGTGGTACATTTGGTTTGTGTTTGTGATGATTGTGGTAGTGAATAACGAAATGTAATGGAGAAATCTCTAGATGGAAATTAATGTTTCCAAATCCAACTTTTCGACATGTGAATACCATAGTTCGAGATCGGATAGAATTTTACTCATATAGTAAATCACATGTCTGATGCCATCATCATTCTCTTGTACTAACACCATAGAAATAATGGAAGTGGAGGCATCCAAATAAAAGATATAATCTTTCACATAATTTGGTGGATGCAAGAGAGGGGTGTTCATTAAGGCATGCTTAAGAGCATCAAATGAGCACTGAGTGATTACATCCCAGATGAAAGGGGCATATTTTTGTAGCAATCTCATGAATCCTTTAGTGATTTCAACGTAATTACAAATGAAGCGGGGAAGAAAGTTTGCCTTCCTTTGAAAAATTTTCATTTGGGTGAGGTTGTTGGGAGGAGGTAAAGCTAGAATGGATTTAAAATTTAAGTGATCCACCCTAATCCTGTCTTTGGAGACTATGAATCTAAGGAGTCTCCCTAATTTGACAATGAAGATGCATTTATGGGGGTTCAAACGTATATTGTAAAACCGACATCGAAGAAATATGGCTCGTAGGTGACCAATGTAGTCTTGTCGATGAGACCAGTGAGATGGTAAGTCATCAAAGTAAGGTTCAAAAATATGTTTGATATCGTGGAAAGAATACAACATAGCCCACTGAAAAGTGGCTCCAACATTTTTATTTCCAAAAGGTAATTTCAAATAATCGAAAGTCCCCCAAGGGAAGATGAAGGTTTTTTTATGTTGGTCAATCAATAAAACATCGATCTGGTTATATGAAAAAAATCCATCCATAAAATAAAAATGATGCTTTCGGCACAATTATCCATAATTTGGTCAATAAAGAGTATAGGGTAATTGTCCTTGGGACAAGCCTTATTAAGATACTGGTAATCCACACAAACACAAATGGTCCCTTATTTCTTGGTAATCGATATGATATTGGAAACCCATTCGATTAGAGGGATAGGATAAATAAAACCATATTTCAAAAGTTTTTCTACTTCTGCCTTGATTGTCACGGTCTTCTTTGAATGAACAGGGCAAAGTTTGTATCTCACAGGTTCAGATCCTAGGTAAGTTTTGATTTCATGCACAATGATCGAAAGATCAATCCCTGACATCTATTCATAGGTCGATGTGAAGACATCGTGAAATTATTTAAAAAAAAAGGTTTAAGTTTCAACTTCTTCAGCTGAACAATTAGTGCCTAGCTGTATGTTTTCAATAATACCTTATTTAATGCATATGTCGATTGTAATCGTCAAAGAGATGTTTCCTAGATTTCCCTCGTAGATGGTATCCTGAGTGAGTATTGGATATTGGGGAGAGTTGACTATATAACTAGGAATTATAGATGAAATATCTCTCTCTATGTCATCCACACTGGGAAGAAAGGATGAATGATAATATTTGTCATCCCATGGTACCTCCTCGATACTAAGCATTTCCATAATAGATTCGTCGAATGGAAAAATATGTAGGAGGTTATCGAAAGTAGAGGATATGGAATCTAACCACGATGGTAATGAATAATTTGTAGACACCAACAGATGTTGGTCATCCAATGAAGGAGAGGCAGACTGGATGGCGTCGTATTCAGCCTCCGCGCGACTAAGTGACATGGTGTCAGCTAGTGCATCGAATTCTAAGGGACTAGGCATGATCCATGTATCAGATGATTTGTAGGATTGATGTGCCATAGTCGAGATCATATTGATCACTGCAATGAATTATGTCATGGGAGGAAGAGGTGTATGGAAGGTAACCATGAGAGAAGAGTCTTTCAAGAGACCAACCCCAAAACTTTCATAAGTGATTTTCAAATCTCCCAAAAAAGGAATGTTGTTGGTCATTTGAGCATGATCGTCGGGTGTAAAATAATCTAACTGATCAATGGTCACAATTTTACCTTGATGAGAAAAATAGATGCATCAAAAAAATGATGGAGCAACGACAGTCAAATCATAGAACCAACTTCTTCCTAGCAATAGATTATAATCAAGGGGAGTATAGACTAATTCAACATCTACTAAAATATTTTTTCCTCCCAATTGAATGGCTAAGGACTGTAATAGTCCAAGAGGATGAAAACCTCTTCCATCAAATTCTCATAACATGGTGGGAGATTGATTAAGGCTAGGTAATTTGAGGCCTTTCCATCAAGCCAACGACAAGACACATGTGGAATATCCCTTGTCCAAGAGTGTTCGATGCATATGTTGATTATGGACAACAATATCGATCTAGAAAGAAAGTTAGTTAGAGAGTCACGATTTAAAATTATCTAGGTTAAATGTGATAGTGTTAGATGACTCGGGATCTATAGCTCCGACGGATTCCAAGAGAGTTCTGTGTTTAGCAGCACGCGAATTTGAATTAAAGGTCAACTTTGAAATTGTACTCTTGAGAGGGCATAGAATAGAGTCGATGTTGGGTTTCTCAATCTAGAGTGGCCCAGATGGAGGAGTAACTATAGTGGGTAGTGGATCCAATGTAGTACTAGTAGTTACCTTCTCCTTATCAAGTTTACATGGACGTGTGTCATATGTCATAGTATGAGTGGTCAAATCTATCCCATTAAACATGTAAATGTGTTCACTCAATGAAGCTTCCTCACTAGGAGAATGATTTGGGTTACCTCATGTCGGAGGTGCAGGATCTTGTGCAACCAATGACTGTTGCTCGGGAAAAGGATGTGTCAAGATAGTGGGTTGAGAATTTCCTTTCAAAAGTTTTGCAACTTCTTCACGATGAGGACAATCTCGTGTGTAGTGATCATCACCACAAATGAGACATGGAAATTTCATTTTTCATTGCAGTTGTTTCTCAGCAGAAGGTGGTTGTGCAGGTGTTTTTGCATTTTTAGTTTGATTATTGTTTTTCTTTGGTTTATTATTATTTTTTTCCCTCCCCCTGATTGTTGCAGAGAAGAAGATTAAACTGCGTTCACCTCAGATACTTGAGTTAGGGTGGATCTTAGTGAGAGTGAATTTGATCCAGTAGAGGGGGAAGTGATTGAGTGATTAGTCATGTTAGTTGATTGTCAGCTGGGTTAGGTTTTGACGGAACCGATAACTCCATCTGCATGAGTGGTGGAAGATGGTTTTGATGGATTGGTTGATGTACTGTTAGAATTCAAAATTAGTTCATACAAAGTACCGGGTCAGGAATAAACCAAGTCCAAATAATGGGCACAAGCAGTGAATTACTCTTTAGTAATGACACCACCCATGGCTACATCACGAGCAATCAGAGGAAAAAGAGATTTTGTGATCCATTCATCCAACATTTGTTCAGGAATGGTTTCTTTGATAAACCTTCATCGTTTTCTACACCCATGAATATGATCATAGATATGTATGGATTTGTTCTGATGAAGGGAGGTCAAAATTTCCATGTCGGTCTCATAGTGGATAGGTAATTAGAAGTGCATGATAAAAGCAATTGAAAGTGAATTGAAATCTTGAAAAGTTCCTTGTTGTAATTCAATGTACCATTTGGTGGTTGAACCCGTAAGTGTACATTGGAAAAGACATAACTGGATAGAATCATCCATTAGTGAATTTTATGAACACCATAGATGAAAATTCATAACATGATTATTAAGGTCTTCACTAGGTTCACCATCAAATTTGGGAATATCGGAAGGCAATTGATCCGGATTATTTTCGGCATGAAATGAGAGCGGAGATATAATGAAGAAATACAAAGAGATATCATAGATATTCAATAATATAACATAAATGTATCAGATATAAAACCATAAACATAGGTATACAGTAATACATGATTTCTATTAATGAAAGAAATGTACAGAGACTGTAAAAATACAGAGTGAAGGACTCGCTAGAATGGTGGTAGCTTATCTCTGAGAAGAGATGTGACGGCTACTCAGATTCACAAAAAGATGATTACAATGAGGCTCTGAAGTCATTTTTACAATAAGCAGGAATGAAAAAATCCCTCGACATACAAAAACCTAACCCTAGGAGATGAAGCACCAAAAGTCATGTGGGCCCTGTTTGGGTAAGTTAGTACATCAACTTCCCGGGGTTATAACTTTTGCATACGATCTTAGTTTTAGGCGTATGATAGCCCGTTGTAAAGGTATCATCGAGGAGATTATTTCTAGGCTCAATGTTGAAGAAAATTTCATATTGAAAACTTGTTTTCCCAAAAAATATCTTTTAGGGCCTCAAAATGGCCCCAGAAGTTAAAAACTGCTAAAAATAGTAAATTACCAAAATTGCTAGAAAACTGTTTTGAGCTAGTTGGAAAAGGTGGGTGGCCACCGATATCCACCTAGATCAATCCTCCCTCATTAGGAATCAATGGTCTCGATTGCATTGAGTATCCAGGGGAGAGTAAAAATTGTTTGCTAAATCTAAATCTTTGTGAGCTGCTTGCCTTGTTGGAGACATCGCATTGCTTAGTTTGTGGAAGTCTGTCAAGGACCTATTGAGGATTAGGTTTTTAAACAAGTTGCGATACACAAGAGGACGGTGTGCGGAAGGAATATTTGCACTTTGATGCAACCTTGTTGACCTGCTTTTGTTGGATAGAAGGTGCTTGTGGCGAGGTTGTAGTGGTTACAGTCTCCTTTTGTTCCCCTTTTGAACATATTGTGAAGAAGCTGAATTTTGCAGTATGAGATACTACCTTGTGAGACTTTTTTGGTGGAACAATAGTTGGAACTACCTCTGGTATTCTGTCGAGATGACCCCTAGAGAAACAATGACACTGTGGGGTCGAGAATCATAAACAACATGACGCTTCCACATATATGGTTGGCCCAAGAGAACATTATAGACATCCAGTGGGGCAACATCACAGAATATCTCATCCTTGAAGGGCTGGATGTCGTATGAAAATCAACACTTCTGGCTGACATGAAGATCTCGTCCTTTGCGAAGCCACCCGATGTTGTATGGTTGTGGGTGTGGTGTTGTCGGCAATCCCAACTGTTTGATGACCTCTACTGAGATGAGGTTCTTCTGGCTTCCACTATCAACAATAAAATGCAATGGGATCCCCTTCACCCACATCCGTGAATGAAAAAGGTTCTCCCCCTCTTCAGGATCTGTTGGTTCTTCTGGTTGAATTGTTGTGGTCGTGACAATAGCAGTGGGGTCTGTGTCGATGATCTGTCTTTTACCATTATTTTCAGAATCAGATTCTAAATCATGGTTTGGCTCCTTGTCTTTGATATCGACCATGAATGATTGTTTTGAGTGATATTCATCGGTGTTGTGCCAGGGAATTTTGTAGAAATTGCACCATTTTTCGTTGTCCTTCTTTATCTTCCTGTGACCCTTCTTTTCCTGTGGCTTGGATTGTTTTTCGGGAGATTGTTTTCTAGGGACGTCTTTGTCATACTTTGGTTGTTGCAGATTTGCAGACCCAAAATCCTGTGTGTTCTGGTGCTTAAATTTCTACTCAATTTTAACAGCATATCGATAAGCAACACCAAGTGATGAGATCTCCAGAAAATCCATTTCAATTTGGATGTATTTGTGTAGAGACCCACGGTATTTCAGAACCAAATGTCATTCAGAGTCTTTGATACCTAGCTTGGTGCGCAAGGTATGGAAGGTATTAGTGAACTATAGAACTGCTTGGCCCCTCTCTTTCCACAGTGTGGTCCATCTCATATACTGGTCCTCATAGTTGCCAACAGAGTAATATTGTTCCTTTACCACATCCACAAAAAAATCCCAAGTGGGCTCAACCCCATATATTCCAGACTCCTCTGTGGAAATTTTCTCCTAGTAAGTTTCCCACCAATGTTTGACATGAGGGATATCTTTAAGGAGTGTGAAGGTGATCTTTTCTCTGTCGGAAAACTTGTGAACATAGAAATAACCTTCTAGAAGATTTAACCATTTGTCTAGGGCTTCTGCAACTATTTGTCCTTCAAATATAGGAATATCAAAATTAACTTGTACCTTGAAAGGTGAGTTGCTTCCAAAGTGGTCACCTGATGAAGATGCACCTGTTTCTATCGGTAGACATTGAAGGATGTGGGAAAATTTCTCCATCATTTCATCCCTCTGTCACGTGAGAGCTTGCTCAAGCAACAAACTGATAAGATCGCCTGCTCCATTTTTTTTCTTCTCTTCTTCCATTGAGAGTTTCTTGGGTGTGAGAGAGCATTTTTTCTCAAGAGAGACAAGATCGAGACCCAAATTGCTATACTCAGATCTCGTCGGGAACATGCACTGAAAAAAATGATCAAGAACAACCTGCTCTGATACCACTGATCCAGATTATTTTTGGCATGAAATGAGAGCGGAGATATAATGAAGAAATGCAGAGAGATATCGTAGATATTCAATAATATAACAGAAATGTATCATATATGCAACCATAAACACATATATACAATAATACATGATTTCTATTAATGAAATAAATGTACAGAGACTGTAAAAATATAGAGTGAAAGACTCGCTAGAATGGTGGCAGCTTATCTCTGAGAAGAGATGTGAAGGCTACTCGCATTCACAATAATATTATTACATTGAGTCTATGAAGGCCTTTTTACAATAATAAGGAATGCAAAAATCCCTTGACATACAAAAACCCAACCCTGGGAGATGAAAAACCAAAATTCATGTGGGCCCCGTTTGGGTAAGTTAGTACATCAACTTCCCGAGGTTGTAACTTTTGCATATGATCTCCATTTTATGCGTATGATACCCTGTTGGAAAGGTATCGACGAGGAGATTCACATTAGGTGAAATATAGAAGGAACTTGCATAGCTGAAAACTTTTTTCCCAAAAAACATCTTTTAGGGCCTCAAAATGGCCCCGAAAGTTAAAAACTGCTAAAAATAGTAAATTACCAAAATTGCTAGAAAACTATTTTGAGCTAGTTGGAAAAGATGGGTGGCCACCAATATCCACCTGAGTCAAAAATTTATCAGAAGTAAATATCCACAAAGGATAATGTAATATAAGATCATTTATCAATCTCGATAGATCTGGTAGATATAGAGTGGCTAAGAACGGTAATTGTCAATTTACCTGAGGATGAGAGTGGTGTGGCATGGTGACACTAGTAGGTATGTAGATTGGTTGAGGTGGATAGTTGTAGCCAACATTCCCTCCCATATATTGTTGTTTTTGAAAAACAAAATTAGGATTCATTTGTTGAGGAATGTGCATAAAAGGAGATGGGAAACCCATTTGGCCCTGGGGAGGATAACCAGTGTAGCCTGGGAGAGGATAGTTTTTCTTGATTAGTTTGAGGTGGATAACCAATCTACCCTTGAGGAGGGTAAGTAGGTTGTCCTTGAGAAGGGTAAATATTTGGCCTTTGGTGGGGAAAATATTGTTGACCTTGAGGACCCCAAGTGGGATTCGGGACCATTTTCCAGAATATAGTCCAGAAGGATTGGGATTTTGAATTCTTCCTTGCCGGTTAAGGTTGGATGACCCTCCCTAATGTGGTTGATGTAAATGGCATTTATAGAGGTACATATCACTGCAAGTGTATAGGCACATTTCACCTCCTTATGGGTGGGACACCCATCATCAAACCCTGGAGGTTCCTCTCCAACTCTCAAATCCCTCTTGATACGATGGCATGCTCAACTGCCTCCTGTGCATCTTCCTGATGCTGTAATGTTGTCATATTTTCCCAACATGATGCACCTCTATCTACATGATGAAAATGAAATGGTTTAGATCCCTCGTTGTACAACCAAAAAAATAAATAAAACAAAACATAACAAAAATTTGTTACAAGGTTATAATCTTTCATACCAGATGGATCTCACTGTATGACCTCAAGAATTACCAAGTCAACATTGCCTCTGAAATCTACCCCAACATAGGTGAAGTCCTCAATCACCACTAAATTTCTCCTCCACCATGCAAATAAATCAACAGTGAATCTGTAAGAAGATGGATCATTCCCCAACCTAGGGGAAATACTAGTCCACCTCTCCATACGAGGCTAGATCATGAAACGTGCCTGTGGCTACATATGGGGAATCCACTCTAGGAAAAAAAAAACCAATAAAGAACCATATCCGAACTGTTTTTTTCTGCAAGTCCTGCATTTGGATATTTTCTCTTTGACATTCCTCAGGAATCCTGCACTCCAGTTGAATATTATTGGTTCCAAACACTGAATGACATAAGAGATTTGTGATTTAGAATCCATGTGAGAACTGGTTGTTCCATACTAAGGATGAGTTTTTTATGAACCCCTGAGGTTTCTCCATGTAAATATCCTCTGATATATCCTTGTGAAGAAATGAATTCTTCACCTCCATTTGATGAAATTCACATCCCATGGTTGTTGCAATGGAAAAGGATAGTTGTATGGAGTGCATATTTTCTACTGGATCAAAGGTATTATCATAGTCTATTATGTGGATATACTAAAAAATGTTGGCAACTAGTATTGCCTTGCAGATGCTCACTTCTTTGTATGTTTCCTTCTTGGTCCTCTAGACCCATATTCATATGACAATATTCTTGTTTGAAGGAAATGGAACTAGATCCCAAGTGTGGTTCTCAAGGAGAGATTTGTGCTCTTCCTAGATAGTGGCTTCCCGGAAGGGATTCCCTGTAGCCTCTACATAGTTCTACAATTCTGAAGCTAGAACCATGTAGCAATGCATGGGAATCACTAGTTCAGTATTTATGAGTGCATGAAGAGGATCCTCAAACTGGGACCTCATCCTCATCTGATCTATTCACCCCCCCACAAGGTCATATGTCTCCTATAAGGTGGTTGTGTCCACTTGGGAATATTTTGTGGCTAATAATTTACATGATCATCATCAACATGCTTGTCATCTTCCGAATCATATAAAAAACACATATCTAAACCATGATTTGAATGAGTGGGATCATCATCTCTGATGTCTGGTGTAGGAGGAAGTAATGAGATCTCTGCATGTGTCTCCAATGATGCATGTAAGGGACCTTCCTCGAAATGGACACTTCACTCAATAATGAGCGTGTCCATTGAAGGATCAATTAGCATGTAACCCTTTACACCATTGGGATATCCCATAAATATTCATGCGGTTCTCTAAGGATCTAATGCTTTCCACTTTTCATAGGTTACACTAGCTCATGTGCATGATCCAAATATTCAGAAGTGGGTGAATTCTAGTTTTTTTTTTCTCCATGCCTCAAAGGGAGTCTTGTCCTTGAAATTTCTCTGAGGATATCTATTTTGAATGTAGTTAGCAGAGTTAAGTGTCTCAACCCAAATATTGGAAGGAAAAAACCTTGCATGAAGCATGCAAGTGGCCTTCTCCTTGAGGGATTTGTTCTTCCTCTCGGATACCTGATTCTTCTATGGAGTGTATGGTATTGTATGTTGCATCTATATACATTTCTCTAAAAAAACATGTCAGACATCTCAGTTCACATATCCCCCCCCCCATTCTTTGTGAGCATGATATTGATCTTCCTCCTGCAATAGGTCTCTACATGGGCTTTGAAGTCTTTGATATTCTCAAAGGCTTCATCCTTATACCTTAGAAAATATACCCAAGTATAACATGAGTAATCATCAATAAATGTAAGCATGTACCTTGCCTTGTTGATGGATGGATACATAAAGAGTCCCATTAGATCATTGTGGATGAGATCCAAGGAGAGGAGGCCCTCCAAGCATTCCCTTTTTCAAACTTCTCTTGAGGATGTTTTCCAAAAACGCATCCTTGAGAAACTCCTTTGGAAAATTTTATGTTGGGAAACATTGTGACCATTCCCTATTGGATGATTTGGTGCATGTATTTGAAGTTTAAATGAGAAAATATCTTGTGCCATAGTATACAATGATTATCAACATGTGTGAGTAATAAATCATAATCATATTTGTCAATAAGCTTACTAAATGTATACAAAAATGACTGGTGGTTTATCTCAACAAAAACAATCTTGGTGTTATCATATGTGTCATATATGGTTACATAATCAAGTTTGAATTCCACACTTTTTCATGTGCCATAATGAAATATTTGATAAATCAAGAGTAAATTCATAGAGATTTTTTGAACATGGAAGACATTCTCAAAAATTCCATGTTGGAGTTCTACTCTCCCTCCTCTAGTGACCTCAATTGGAGTATCGTCACCCATGAGGATGGGAGGACTAGTGCATGCAGTAATAGAAGATAGAACATTGTGTGTGGCATCCAAATGAAGGGATCCACATGAATCTAGGATCCATGCATCAAGATAATAATGGATAACAATTAAATCATGAGAATTATCTCTTTTATATGACTGTTGGTCTCCCATATTCTTCTTCGCATTCTCATGAATTTAGTCCCTAAGATTTTTTTGTTGAAGTACCTTCACCATGAAATATGTTGTCTTTTTCATGCATAATAATTCAGGATGGTACCTGTCCTTACAATAACCACATTTAGAGTTCTCTTTCTTTCATTTTCCACCTTTATTTTCGGAGGAATCATCAAAGGGTTCATAATTTCCTTCCTTCTTATGTTCAAAATGTGCCTTTCCCTTTCCTTTCTTCTTGGTCATAGGATTGAATGTTTTTCTACTCTCATGCACAACAAGTTCATGCACATTGGGACTCTTTATTTTTCCCATTTTGATGATCTTATATTTCTCATGCATTAGGGACTCAATAAACTAATCCAATTTTTTCATTTTCTAAACTACTCCTGAAGTGAATCTCACTGTATGGAATGTTGATAAAAACACAACATACTTTGGACTAAGTTTTGAAAAAATAGAAAGGATCAATTGATTGTATTGAATTGATTTGTCAACACCGCATCCCTTTAGATGAAGAATAAGGGAATTGAACTTAGTGATGAAATCATGAATGCTATCAAATCTTCTCGGATCCAAGGAATTCAACTCTACCTCATTCATGTGACCTCTCATTTTATCCTTTTTTCCAAAGAGATCCTCCATTTTTGTCCAAATCTCATTCGGAGTAGTGCAAGATTCAATGTGAAACAATAGCTCATGGGAAATTGACTTGCAAATAAGGTCGTAGGAATCGTCCATGCGTTTGAGATACTTGTTTTTCTTGATAGATGATGTTGTATCAACCTCTGTATCCATTTTTATTCAGTACAAGCCTCTACATATGAGTTGATGTAGAATTTTTAGCTTCCACTCGAAATAGTTATGTGGTGTTAGAAGAATTGCCAACGAGAACTCCATTCTTATTAAATGCATATTCCTCATGAACCTGGAGATACAAATTCTTATGCACTTTATCCTAGATACAAATATATGACACCATGTGAATTTTCATGGAAACTTGTCACAGAGAACCTAGCTAGTAGAAAAATCAAACAAAGCTCAGGAGAGAGAAAAGATAAAGAGAGACAAGCTTGAGAGAAAGAATTAATTGTCTTAACTAATGGAAGAATATTAAAAATAAACATTATATACTCTACACGAGAAAACTTATGCACCATAATTGTGATATAGAGATATGTAAGCACTCACTAATGGACTCTTAAGTGAATTTCCATCTAGTCCTAGTTAACTGGCCATGAAATCATCAATTAACTATCTAATTGAAATTGGAGTGAGGAAATAATATTTCATGCACATGTGTAGCACCTTCCTAGTGATGATCCCAAGGTAATTTCTCTCTCATAGAAATGATACCAACATGAGAATGCAACACTTGGTGATAATATCAAGATTTCCATGCAAGTCTCCAGTCCAATAGTCTAACTGAAGAAAAATTGAGGAAATATTGAAGATGGTGTGGTGCCCTCATCTAGGGGATAATATTCTCATCTAGGGGAGAATACATCTGACAAGGGTTGCCCTCAACATATGTTAGTCAACCTAGGAAAATAAATACTAGGTGAGTGTGTAATATCTCCAACAAAGGGTTGACAAACCCTCGACATGTCACATTGTCCCATTATATTAATGATTGACTATGCAAATTTGAGGGTCTAATACATCCCACTGCGATTAAGAATCCAATAGGTGATATATAAACTAAATGTAAGAAATTCCGTATGTTCATTTTTTTTAAATTTGGAAGCCAAATCAACTACGTTTCATCGTAAATTGGTCAATATGTGTCCTTTTGTTGAGTCAATTGAGAGTTATTATATTGAGACAAAGTATGATATCAATAATAACCAAAACATCTCCACCAGGAGATCCAAAAAGTTGTATGATCTAAGAGAAAAAAAGTCCAAGTACACACCAAAGTCTATTTAATTGTTGGAAGGTAGTGATGACTTCCCTCTTCCTATCGCAACATAAATACCAAACCTATTACAACTGATATTTTTATGGTGCTTGGCCGTATTCCATGAATGTTCTCGATATTGGAACCAAATTCTCTTTTTATGGTAATAGTTATATGATTGCCAAGCCTAAAATAGATGTTGAAAATATTGGGTTGCTCATCATATCACATCTATCTATTCCTACCAAATAATCAATAGAAATTATGTCATTTTGTGGTCCTCTTTATTTTCAATCTGATTACTTGAATATTGTTAAATATAAAGATATCATTTCCATGTATAGTATTTTCATGAATGGTTATGCCTCTGGAAAATTTAACAGGAAAAGCCTATTATATATCAATGGGCATCCATAAAGTCATGAGAACATTGCATGGTTCATAAATATTTGCATGTCCTTATTATTTAGTGAAAATTGTTCCTTTGAGGAACACTCCAATGATAAAGAGTTATTTATGAAAATGAAGGCATCCATATTTGTTGTTGTGAATGCAATATGTAGTTTGTCGCATGGTGATGAGTTGTTCATAAAATATAACTTGCATATACCACCAACCGCTCTTCAAAAATGTCATGCATTGGGTCTACCTTTAGATGTTTCCTTGGGGAGTAAGAAAAAAATGATTGAGTAATCATATTTTTGGATTTTCAATGGAAGAAATGTAGATGTATTTCTTAATTCAATATTTGTTTTATAAAGTGGTTTTTTTTTAGAGAAAAAAAAAATCATTATATTCAAAAAATATGAATATGTGTATTACTGTCCCGATAGAGAGATTGAGTCTATACATCCTGCTTCTATAGCCTCTTATACAACTAGAAAACATACAGGGATTTAGATACACATGAAAACACTGTTCGTTTAAAAAAAAATACATAGTCACTAACAAAAGAGATATATATGTTTAGGAATGGAAATAAACTACATATTCTCCACTTCCAAAAATATAAAGATGGAACTCCATAGATTTGATATCCTCACCATCCATGAATTAATAAAAACCAAGTGCTCCTACATGGAGGTATAATGCCTCTCGATACAATTGTCTTGTTTGACGTTCAATTCTCTAAATATATAGAAAAATGAGAGCCATTGAAAGGAATAAATGGATTGACAGAGTTCCTGTAGTAAAGGAGAGAGTCAAACATTGGATACTGAAACCTTACCATTTTCTTAATCAATTACAATATTGGAATCTATGATCACTTGAATCTTGGTTAGACCTTTTTTAGTGGTTTCTTTGAGGGAATTCCATACAATGATAAACTCCAAATGGTTATTTGACCCCTTCCCTGGGGAATACCAGATGTGGATGTAGTGGTTGTGTGACATGCGAAGGAACACTCCAACCCTGCAAAGAGGCATATGAACTTGGATTTATCCATAAAAAAAAACCCATGACATTTGGAAGTTAAGAGAAGGCATGGATAATAGCCTCGGGCTCTTATTTTTGGTTTCAATAATGTATTCCTTATCCGACTTCCTAATAATATTAAGATTAACCTATGGCGGGATAAACACATTATTGAAGATACAAGAGTTACGATCCCACTAGAGACTTTGAACCAAGATACAAGGGATCTCTTCGTATCGTTTCATGGCTCTCTCCACTAGTTAATCTTTAACTAAAAGAATAAGGACATGGGGGTGGGCTTTTATCCACTTATGTGTGCACGGGTCATGAGACTATTTTTAATATTTTTATAAAGTGGTTGGTTGCATGTTACAATCATTACTTCAAATATGGTGACTAACATCCCTCTAACATCTACACATGCATTTTTTTTTATTTTATTTATTGAGTTTGGTTAATATTTTTTATATTTTTAAAAATTAATATAAAATTGATTTAATTTAATATTCTTTTAACCTTAAAAATTAATTAATTTCTTCACTAACCAAATCTAAAACTTATGTTTCCTAATGAGGAGATTCAAGTTAGCAGTGGAGTAAAAAATCATAAATTCATTTAAATCAAATTGTGTATATTAAAATTCATTATTATTAATGATTTCATTTTCATATTTAATAATTATGGTTAAATTGTTTTTGTAAATATAACAATTGTAAATTTAATTATGAACAATTATTATAACGTTATGAATAAAATAAATGAGAAAATAGCATTTCATAAGAGTAATTTTGCTTTGTAAATATGTTTAATCAACATAGTGTATTCTATTGAACAACAAACAGTTCACCATGAAGAAGAATTAAACATTATATGGCATTAATGGTTTTATGTTTTTGCAATTACAATCCAAAGTAAACAATTTCATAAAATTAAAGTTAAACATTATATCCATGGCAACTCTAAATTTTAATGAGTGATACATATTAAATTTAATTTAAAAACAAATAAATCATTAGTTTACTTATAATACATTTTATAAATCAAACAAAAATAACAACAACGTGATTTGAATAAACACAATATACATGTGTGCTATATTATTTATACTACACCAATGAGATTGAAAGTGCACCAATTTGGTTGTTACATAAAAATGCATTGAAAAATAGTTTAATTGACAAAGTATGTATGAAAACTTCCACAATTAATTTTTTGTGGAGGTTGTGCTTTGGAGAGGAAATTAATCTTCTATTTCTCTCATAATTTAGCACATGGAATCGATCCTCTACCACTTCCTCAATTCTCTTCTTTACATGTCCTCCCCTACAGGTCACTCGAGTTTCTCCAAGATACCATCCTCGTAATTCATGTACCCATAATATGAATTGGTGTCAATTCTCTTATAAATCACATACCTACACCTCCTCTTCTTCACCTTCACAGAGAACATCAACTGCATTCCCTTCCAAGTCTGTCATATTGGCCCCTAATTTGGCATAATTAGGACTTCCAAGCTCTTTAATCAAAGCTTTCCAATTCCCCTTTTCCCTAATCAGCAACAAAGGTCCCTAGTGGATGTTTAATTATAATATCGTTTCAAACTAAAAATGAACTAAGTTCCATATTCTATATTTAATATAAGTTAATAAACACATTTGGAAAAATAATTGATGATCCATAAGCTTTGTGAGCATGCCTTATCGCTAAATATTAAGAATTTCCTTGGCCTCGAACTACTCTTCCATGAAATCCTCAGTAGTGTGCTTACTAAGAATATCATGTTTCTTCTTCTCAACAACCATGTGATCGATTTCTTTCTCATTCAGAAGGGGCACATGACCAAGAAACTCTTGCTATCTCTATTGTTAGTTTCCCATGTCCTACTCTCCCATTTTTTATGCCACATACTCCTCTTCCTATGAAAGTAATGGATTAATAAAAATGACCTCCCTTATATTTATCATAAAATTTGCCTCCCTCTAGATAGACTCTATCCTCTTCCACTCCCTTAGTAAATGTTTCTCGTATATCCTCCTCCATGGGACGCTCGACTTTATCCAAGATATCATTATTGTCATGACTGTAGCCATAATAAATGGCATCAGTTCACTTGTAAATAACATACCTATACCTCCTCTTCTTTGCCTAGAGGGGATTATTGAATATCTCTTTAACACTAGGGAGGAATTTGCCAGCGCCACTTGGACAATGGATTGTTGGAAATAACATGTTACAATATTATAACAACAAATTGTACAAACATGCATACAAAATTCCTCCCCAAAATCAAAGATATATTTGATAAGTCTCCCAAGGATAAGAATTTGAGGTATAATATGATATTTACAAGTGATTTGGTGTTAACTATTATGGCTATAGGAATGGCGAGAACAATATCTTGGAGAATGTCGAGCAACCCGTGGAGGAGGAGATGCAGTCTAGAGCACTAAGGGAGTGGCATAAGATTGAGTCTATATAGAGGGAAGCCAGGTTGACGATCAACAAAGGATATTTGTTTTCCATTAAGTTGGTCCTATTCATGGAAGAGGAGAATGTGGTTCAAGAAATGGGAGAGCAGGACAAGGGAAACTGACAACATGGGGTGGGATTTTGTTACCCATGTTCCCCTTTCGAATGAGAAAGTGATCGATTGAAAGGTTGTGTAGAAGAAGAAACATGAGATTCTTATTAAGTACATGAATGAGGATGTCATGGAGGAGTAGGAAGAGACCAATGCAATTCTTAATATTTAGTGATAAGGCATGCTATAAAAGCTTCTAGATCATTAGTTTTTTCTTCCAAATGTGCTTCTTAACTTATATTAAATATACAATATGGAACCTAGTTGATTCTTGAGGTTGACATAGTATTGTAATTAATACATACACCAGGTTCCTTTCTTGTTGATCGGGGAAAAGGGACACTAGGAAGCTCTGATTATAGATATTGGTAGTCCTAATTATGCGAAAGAAGGGGCCAAGATGATGGACTTGGAAGGCAATGAAGTTGATGTGTCTAGTTCCACAAGAGAGGGACTTCATTACCGATACTTAGGGATAATAAATTCCTCCCCATCCTCAATGAGATATTTGATAATCCCCCTCAAGGAGAAGAAGAGGAGGTGTAAGTATGCGATTTACAAGTGAATTAATAGTAGTTCATCTTAGGACTACATGAAAGATGAGGATGGTATATTCGATAAATTTGAGCATCTCGTGAAGGAGGAGATGTGAGGCAGAGCACTAAGGAAGTGGACAAGGATCAATTCCATGCGCTAACTTATGATAGTCATTGAATAATGACCTTTATTTTCACCTGTACAAAGTAAAACCTCCACAAAATTCAATTGTCAAGGTTTTCATATGTAGTTTGTGAATTAAATTGTTTTTCTTCTACCTTATTTTACTATGGTCGTGGTCATCATATCTCATTCACATAAAATTTCTTTTAGGCACATATATGACAGCAACCTGCCCCTCACAGGCACGGTCGCACCACCAGGACCTTCACAAACTCTCGGCCCGAAGAGTCCAAGCTCTTCCAACTCCCTCGGGAGTCCTTTACCCACAGTCTTCTCGGCAATCTCCCTCAGCGTATCGGGAATCCGGGTCTCGCGATATCGCGAGGCTTGCGTTACTATCCTCGGGCAATCAAACGCCGAAACCCTGAATCCCGATGGTCAACGGTCAACGTTCTGGATATCGGGCTTGTCCCTATCGGGATATCGTGACCTGTGATGTCAATGTTTAGTGTCCCAACAACCCGAGTGCCGAAACGCCGATCTCACGCGAACACGCCACCTGGACTCCACTATATCTCCGGGGTCCCACTCTGCTCCATCAACCTCGGGATTTCGTGGATCGCGGATCCACGATACCAAGTCCCTTGCCGTTGGAAACCCCGAATGTCGAAACCCCGATGTTTCGGATTTACGCCATCTGTCCCTCCAGCGATCGACGACTCAGATCAAATCGGGGGATCGCACTTCGCGATTTTGACGTGCATGCGATCCTTGCGCTCTCCAACCCCGATTCACCGATGGGAGATGACCAATGATCCTCCCTGCGCCTGAGGGTTAACCGCCTCGCTCCTTCTTCCAGATCCAACGATCCACGGGACCTCGCGAGTCTCCCCGATAAATCCAAATCGTCGATTCTCTTCCTCTATGGAGGGATCTCTACTCCACCACCTTTGTCCTGCGCGACCTCTGCTGAGTTGATTTATTCTGTGAACGAAAGGGGCTGTCCCTTCTGAGATTTTTCCCTCTCTGGCTCCTCCAGAGACTTCTCGAATGCGCTCTCGGTGTTCGGTCTTCAACCACTTCCAACAGTGAAGAGGTATTCTGGGTCCTGTGCACTCACGCCCACAACAGTCTCGACCTTTTCCTTCTCAGACTTGCTACTGAGACTTCCATCCAACCTGCATTCATCTGCACGGCTTGAACAATCCCAATTTACCCTGGGCAAACGAGAACAAAGGTTCAGCTACTTAGCCTCCTCGACGCACTCTATGCGGAGGAATTCAACTGCACTCTATGCAGGAATCTCCTGGCTCAAGCAGAGAAACAATTGAAACTCATTCTCTCAGGTTTCTAACCTGATATGCAATCACATAAGCAGCATATAAAAGATAAGCATACAAAGAAGCAAGCATGCACAAGCATAATAGCAACAAGACACAGAGATCAAACACGTCCATGGAATTGAATCAAAGCTCTTCCTATTAATTCAATAACTGTACATGGAGGTTTCTTCACAACTCTCTCTGCTCTGCTATCTCTTCTCCCTTCCTTAATGCTGAATGTGAATAATACAATGATACAAGGGAGGGTGTCTATACTCTATTTTCCCTCTTGAAAGGTGACTGTCTAATCTACAACTACTTTCTATCTACCAGCCTTAATTGTATTAAATGCCTTCCTATCTGTAACATAATACAAGTGCGCCTGGCTTTGAATGCCTTCAATTAAGTGGCGGCGCAACAAATCTCCAAATTGATTCAAAAATGTTAGGTGCTGGCGCTGTCCAGCTGTCTCTTCTTTCTTCATGCATTTGGCTCGCTTGGTGAATTGTAGATGCTCCTGCGTCATACTCCTCGGCTTAAAAGATTTCATGGGCTCCTTCTCATGAGCTCCCGCACACTATGCCCATGCTTTTGTATGACTGCCTCTGTTTCCCAGTTGGCATCCTCCACCGGGTGGTTCTTCCATTTCACCAGGTATTCAAAATAATGTTTCCTCCTGGTCTTTCTGCCTGCTCGCTGATCCAGAATGCAATCAATCTCGGGTTTCTGTGCAACTAGTAATTGTTTCTGCCACTCAACCACTGGCTCCTCAGTTCCAGCCTTTTCTTCAGCCCTGTAGGGTTATAAATCCGAAATGTTAAAAATCGGAGATATCCCGATGCCCTCGGGCAACGCAAGCTCATATGCATTCTCGCCGAATTTCCTTAGAATTTTACATGGCCCAATTTTCTTCATCTTGAGCTTGTTGTATGTTCCCTTTGGGAACCTTTCTTTCCTCATGTGCGCCAGAACCATGTCTCCCACTTCAAACTGAAGTTGTCTCTTCTTTTGATCGGCTCTGCGCTTGTATTCTTGATTCGTCTTCTGCAGTCGCTGCTTCACCTGTGCGTGAAGTTCGTGCATCGCCTCAGCGAACTCTTCAGCTCTCGTGCTGCTGGTTTCAGCCTGTTCCGACTCTCTAAGCTCAGACACTCCTCTCGGCTGCGTCCCATACAAAATCTGGAATGGGCTTCTACCTGTACTCCGATTCACCGAATCGTTGTACGCAAATTCTGCCTGTGGTAAAATCTGGTCCCAACTGATGTGATGCTCCGTCACTAGGCTTCTTAACAGATCCCCCAAGATTCTGTTGACTAATTCTGTCTGTCCATCTGTCTGCGGATGGTAAGCAGAATTGAATGCTAAGTCAGTCCCCAGTTTCTTCCATAGCGTCCTCCAAAAATGACCTATGAATTTGGTATCCCGATCCGAGACTATGCTTCTCGGAAAACCATGCAATCGAACAATCTCTTTGAAAAATAAATTTGCGATGTGGGTCGCATCGCTTGTCTTATGACACGGAATAAAATGTGCCATCTTCAAGAATCTGTCCACCACAACAAAGATGGAATCCACGCCTCTCTGCGTTCTCGGTAATCCCAAAACAAAGTCCATGCTGATGGCTTCCCACGGCCTCTCGGGTATGGGCAACGGCTGATATAACCCTGTATTCTGCTTCCGGCCTTTCGCATGTTGACAAATCCTACACCTGTCAACAAATCTCTTCACATCTGCTCTCATGCCCGGCCAAAAATACGATTCGCTCAGCTTGGCGAACGTCTTGTCATGTCCAAAATGACCTGCTAGGCCTCTGTTGTGCTTCTCCTTCACCAAATTCTCTCTCATAGAGAAATATGGAATGCACAATTGGTTGCCTTTGAAAAGCAATCCATCCTGGATCAAGTAGTCAATCCACGGACTCCTATCCCTGAGAACTGGATTCTCAGCTGCCTCGTATGCCTCGCCAAAATCTGCGTCACCTGCATACATATCTTTCAGATTTTCAAAACCCAAGGTTTTGACTCTGAACTCCTGCAACACCAGACATTTCCTGCTCAAGGCATCAGCCACCTTGTTCGCAGCTCCTGAAATGTGTTTGATCACGAATGTAAAATTTTGCATGTATTCCACCCACTTCACATGCTTTTGATTCAGCTTCTCTTGCTGACTCACGAATTGCAGTGCATGGTTATCACTGTACAAAACGAATTCCTTGGGTATGAGATAATGCCTCCACTTCTTCAATGCCTGGATGATGGCATAGAATTCTTTGTCGTACGTGGAGTATTAACTTCGCATCATCCAGCTTCTCGCTGTAATATGCCACAGGCCTGTCATCTTGACTTAAGACCCCTCCAACAGCATACCCACTGGCATCACACTTCACCTGGAAGGTTTTCTGAAAATTCGGCAGCACCAGAATTGGCTGCTCGGTTATCTTCCGCTTCAACAGATTGAAGCTCTTTTCAGCCTCGGCTATCCACTGAAAAATTTTATGCCGCTTCCTGACAGTGTCCATCATTGCAGCACTGATTCCGCTAAAGTTCCTAATGAACTTCCTGTAGAATCTTGCCAACCCATGGAAAATCCTTACTTCAAAAACATTCCTCGGCGATGGCCAATTCCTGATCACCTCAACCTTCTCAGGATCCATCTTTAGTTCATTCGCTGAGATCACAAAACCCAAATAAATGAGTTCTGTCTGCATGAACGAGCATTTCTTCAAATTGATCAGTAGCTTCTCCTGCTGCAGCCTTCTCATCACAATGGCCAAATGCCTCAAGTGTTCTTCCCTGGTTTTACTGAAAATCAGTATATCGTCCAGGTACACCACCACAAACTTGCCAATGAATTCTCGTAGGACTTCGTTCATCAGCCTCATAAAAGTGCTGGGTGCATTTGTCAACCCGAACGGCATAACCAACCATTCGTACAAACCCTCATTTGTCTTGAATGATGTTTTCCATTCATCGCCCTCTCTCATCCGGATTTGATGATATCCGCTCTTGAGATCTATCTTCGAAAAATAATTTGCCCCACTCAGGCAATCCATCAAGTCATCCATTATCGGCAATGGGAACCTGTACCTAATGGTGATCTTATTAATCGCCCTGGAGTCTGTACACATCCTCCAGCCTCCATCCTTCTTTGGACTTAGTATTGTCGGCACAGTACATGGACTAAGACTCTCCCTTACTAGTCCTTTATCCTGCAGATCCTGAACCTGCCTTTTGACTTCCTTGTTCTCCTGAGGCGTCAACCTGTACGCTGCCTTATTTGGTAAACTTTCTCCGGGTATGAGGTCAATATGATGACTCACACTCCTCATCGGTGGCAACGAACGAGGTAGTTCGTCCACGATGATGTCAGCGAACTCTCCCAACAGTTGTTGAATCTCCTCTGGCAAGTCATCCACTCTTGTGCTTGTCAGGACAATTCTAGGTTTCCTGACAACAAAGAATTGTGGATCCTCACCCTTCTCCAGCTCTGTGAGAAGCTCTTTCCCACTCATGAGAAGTATCGTACTGCTAACTTCTGGTTTCACTTCTTTATCTTTTATCGGCAGCAACATGTGTGATTTCCCATCCTTCTCCAAGGTGTATGTGTTCATTCTCCCA
>ML784707.1:147019-160973 GCA_009831015.1 Picea engelmannii | reverse complement strand
TGACAGACATCCATGGGAATGACATCACACAGGATTTCGTCCCTATAATCACCCATTTTAAAATTAACCAAGCATTGTTTTGTAACACGTACCTGGTGTCCTTTCTGCAGCCACGTCACTTTGTAAGGACTCGGGTGTTTGTGTGTCTTCAGCTCTAGTTTCTCCACCATCTCGGTCGAAACGAGATTATATGTGCTCCCACTGTCCACTATAACCTTGCATTTCCAGCCCTGGGTCTTGCAAGTTGTCCGGAATAGTCAGCATCTCTGAGCTGTGTCCACCTCTTTCTCGGGTTTCAAAAGGATCTTGTGCACTGTCAGCGACTTCCCACTTTCGCTGCTTCCTTCCTCCACGTCACGCTTCTGCGCCTCAGCGACGTGAGCTCTTCCTCCGTCCATCTTCCTCTCTGGACAGTCAACAGCTTTGTGACCATCTTTACCACACGTGAAACATGTGATAACTCCTCCTCTGCCTCTTCCTCTACCTCGGTTACGAGGAAAAGTATTTGCATCAGCATATCCCCCTTGCTGATCATCTTGCTGCCTCCTCGGCTCAGCATTTTGCTGCCTCTGCTGTGAGGTTCCACCTCTTTCAGCTCTTCCTTGAGGTCTTTTCCACTCTTCCCTGGGCTTCTGTGTTCTCTCCTGAACAACAGCTTTACCTCGTGGCTGGCTTCTGCCTCGCCCTCGCTGACCCTGCTTACAGCTCAGCTTCTCTTCGGCTTTCAGAGCCATCTGATACGCATCCTCAACTATCCGGATGGTCAGCAAGCTCAGCTCATCCTGAATGTCATACCTGAGACCATTTAGGTATCTAGCCACCTTTTCCTCATCACTCTCTCGATGACCAGCTCGGATGTTGAGCTTGTAGAATTCTTCGGTGTATTCTTTCACCGTCATCACCTTCTGTCTCAGGTTCTGCATGCGCCTGAACAGTGTGATCTGGTAATCTCTTGGAATAAACTTCGCCTTCATCTTGGCGATCATCCGATCCCATCTTTTGATCTTCTGCTTGCCTTTTGAACGCCTGTCTGCATGCAGCTCGTCCCACCATAAGGCTGCATGTACCTTCAGCTTGGTGACAGCATGTCTTACCTTCTTGTCCTCTTCGATATCCTCATAATCGAAGTAGGTGTCGAGCGCTCGGATCCAATCCAACAACTCCTCAGCATTTAGACTCCCTTCATAAGTCGGGATGTCCATTTTTTTCTTTGAGCTCATCCTGGAGATAGCTCTGATCAACCTCTCTGTCGAGGCATCCTCAGCTGAGACCTCCCCTTCATCATGTACAACTTCCTCCTCAATCTCAGGATCGCTGAACTCTCCTGCGTCGGCTCCACGCCTCTAAGTGGCCTCCATATCTTCGACTCTCGCCCTCAGATCTTGTATCTGACGCTCCATCTCAGGATTCCCTGGCTGCCTGCCTCTTCTTCGGGCATCCCTGTCCTCACGACCAGGCGATTGCCTCTCTCTCCTGGGCGACATTATATACCTACTTCTCTCTGCTACCTGAACAAAGAGAGCTTCCTTCCCTTTCTGGGCTCTGATACCACTTGACAGCAACCTGCCCCTCACAGGCACGGTCGCACCACCAGGACCTTCACAAACTCTCGGCCCGAAGAGTCCAAGATCTTCCAACTCCCTCAGGAGTCCTTTACCCACAGTCTTCTCGGCAATCTCCCCTCAGCGTATCGGGAATTCGGGTCTCGCGATATCGCGAGGCTTGCGTTACTATCCTCGGGCAATCAAACGCCGAAACCCCAAATCCCGATGGTCAACAATCAACGTTTCGGATATCGGGCTTGTCCCTATCGGGATATCGCGACCTGTGATGTCAATGTTTAGTGTCCCAACAACCCGAGTGCCGAAACGTCGATCTCACGCGAACACGCCACCTGGAATCCACTATATCTCCAGGGTCCCACTCTGCTCCATCAACCTCAAGATTTCGCGGATCGCGGATCCACGATACCAAGTCCCTTTCCGTTGGAAACCCCGAATGTCGAAACCCTGATGTTTCAGATTTACGCCATCTGTCCCTCCAGCGATCGACGGCTCAGATCAAATCGGGGGATCGCACTTCGCGATTTTGACATGCATGCGATCCTTACGCTCTCCAACCCCGATTCGCCGATGGGCGATGACCAATGATCCTCCCTGCGCCTGAGGGTTAACCGCCTCGCTCCTTCTTCCAGATCCGACGATCCATGGGACCTCGCGAGTCTCCTTGATAAATCCAAATCGCCGATTCTCTTCCTCTATGGAGGGATCTCTGCTCTACCACCTTCGTCCTGCGCGACCTCTGCTGAGTTGATTTATTTCACGAACGAAAGGGGCTGTCCCTTCTGAGCTTTGTCCCTCTCTGGCTCCTCCAGAGACTTCTCAAACGCGCTCCCGGTGTTCGGTCTTCAACCACTTCCAACAGTGAAGAGGTCTTCCGGGTCCTGTGCACTCATGCCCACAACAGTCTCGACCTTTTCCTTCTCAGACTTGCTACTGAGACTTCCATCCAACCTGCATTCATCTACACGGCTTGAAAAATCCCAATTTACCCTGGGCAAACGAGAACAAAGGTTCAACTACTTAGCCTCCTCGACGCACTCTATGCGGAGGAATTCAACTGCACTCTATGCAAGAATCTCCTGGCTCAAGCAGAGAAACAATTGAAACTCATTCTCTCAGGTTTCTAACCTGATATGCAATCACATAAGCATCATATAAAAGATAAGCATACAAAGAAGCAAACATGCACAAGCATAATAGCAACAAGACACAGAGATCAAACACGTCCATGGAATTGAATCAAAGCTCTTCCTATTAATTCAATAACTGTACATGGAGGTTTCTTCACAACTTTCTCTGCTCTGCTATCTCTTCTCCCTTCCTTAATGTTGAATGTGAATAATACAATGATACAAGGGAGGGCGTCTATACTCCGTTTTCCCTCTCGAAAGGTGATTGTCTAATCTACAGCTACTTTCTATCTACCAGCCTTAATTGTATTAAATGCCTTCCTATATGTAACATAATACAAGTGCGCCTGGCTTTGAATGCCTTCAATTAAGTGGCGGCGCAACAAATCTCCAAATTGATTCAAAAATGTTAGGTGTTGGCGTTGTCCAGCTGTCTCTTCTTTCTTCATGCGTTTGGCTCGCTTGGTGAATTGTAGATGCTCCTGCGTCAATATATATAGATAAAACAAATTTAAATTATAAAACACAAAAATATATAACTAATTTTTATTTATTAAAAACTAAAATTAGTTTTTGTTTGTAAACAAAAAGTTAAAAAGTACTCGCTAGTATTACAAAATTTAATAAGAACCACCATCCATACTCTATCTCAATCATAAGGTAATGAACATTGGTGTGTCAAATTTCATGCACCAGTGCAAAATTGTTAGTACACTATCGATATCTATAGTGGTGTGTTGTGTTAATTAGTGCATCAACTACGGGTTGTCATTGACTACACACCATGATTTCATTTTACATATGAAATTTGTAACATGATACAATTGGTTCTATGGAACACCTCTCTTTAATAGAATTTTTAACTGGTACACCAAGCAGTGCACTTTGTTCTATGAAACACACTAGTACTCTATGTCCCTTGGATGAACAAATGCTTTTTAATTGTGCATTGTATTTTACGACACACTAGTAATAGGAGAATTTTAAAATATGCATAGATATAATAATTTTTAAAATATTTTTGTTGATGTAACTCTACTAAAAAATTGGTGAGTTTTGGTCAATTTAACACAACAACACTCCATTTTTATATTTTTCTACATTTTTACCAGTGTGTTTGTGTTATAACATACAAATAATGAGGCATCCCATAAAACAAGCCATTGTGGTAAATTATTATGCATTTTTCTTGTTGTCTTGTAGTACATACCATCAGTGCGTTGTATGTATTTGACGCACTCATAAATAAAAAAATTCTAACAAACAATTGGGCAATGTGTTCAATTAATAGAATGCACTAGTGCATTTATCTTAATTCATGCACTGCCTAGGATCATAGTGGTGTTCTACATAAAAAGCACTACATTTCTAATTTATGAAAATTCAACTCAGTATCATGCTCTTTACAACATCAGTGCATTGTTTGTACATAAGGGCACCACTAGGTTAAATTTTTTTATTGCAACTTAAATGATGTGATGTGTTAATATAAACACACCAGTGCTACAATTTTATTGAAGCACCAAAATTTTATTTAATGATGCATTTTGTTGTCAAAAGCACCAATATCAGACCATCCAAAGAGATTCCCCACTATCCCATGTCACTCAATTTTTTCTTAGTACAGTTCTTTTAATGACACCGGTACAATTGTTTAACATAAATGCACCGTCACCCCAAATTTTATGTATATTAAACTAAATGGTGTGATTTCTATAATCGAACGCACTAGTTCTATAGAGTTTCCAAATCAATGACATGATTTTTAGCAGTGTGTCTTCTAGTATAATGCACCAATGCTTTTGTTAGCCCTATCAACACCACTACATTATATTAATTTATTGCAAATTAAGTAGTGCAATGTGTTACTATGAACACCTCGGTGCTACCTCTTTATTATAGCACCGATGTTTTATTTAACAGTCTATTAGAAAGAATAAAGAACTAATTATGGGGTGTCAAAGGAAACACCCCACTATGCCAAGGTAGTCAATATATGTCGAGGTATGGTTCTATTAATAAAAACAATGCAATTATTTAAAATGGTTACAATGTTGAGTTAAATTTTATGAGTCGTAATATTAGTGGTGTGCTTAGTTAAATGTAATGCATCGGTGCTTTGATTTTCTAAAAGTCCAAGCATTTTTTTAGTATGAATTTTGTTTTATAATGCACTAGGTGCGGGGTGTTTCAAATGATGTACTGGTTAAGTATGGGTATATTATATGCACTAGTTGTGGTTCTTACTGGGAAGTTAACACAAGATGCACTGCATTGAGGCGAGTCGAATCGTACAAGTGCACTATGCCGAATTGAGAAAAAAATTGATAAAAGGGACAAATTTCAAGCTAAATTCAAATTTTAATCTGAACAAAATGAAAATGGGAAGGAAATAAACAATTTATCTGGACTCTTATGTCCCAAGGGAGCATGGTTCCACCATTGAGAGGAAATGAAAATTCATGTTAATTTCCAAAATTTGGAAATGTGTGGAATCTAACAGTGGAGCTATCCAACTCGTTGAAGAGAACATGAAAGAAAGCATCTATAAAGGAGCATGAGCACCAGTTCTTTCTTTAGATTTTGGAAGAATGAGATGGGGTTTCATAATGAAAATCATTCTAGTGATATTTTTTATCAACCCTACCATGGTGCACCTAATGATAGGTATACACACTAGGTTGTAATATTCAACAAAATTTGTGCACTTTGATTGGCGATTGTTATTTTTGTTAGAAAATATGACAGTGCGTTTAAAAATTTAAGAACCGTTTCATTATGTTTTAGGTATGCACCGATGAGTATGTACCTTAAAGTTTCACCAGTAAAAAAAGTCCTCAAAAATCTTTGATCGCCTATTATAAGAAAAAGTTGTTTGTTAGGGTGGATACCACCTATCCATCTGGAAAGCTAGTTACAACTTATTTGATATCTCGACATGAGGAATAGACTACCCACAAAAAATATTGTGTCGAATGAAGTGACAAGCAGAAGAAGGAGAGGTGAGGGACTTTCAAAAAATCCCTCTTAGCACCACCCAACCTGGGCATTGTCCTCCCTCAACTCCCTGGATGGCAAAAATGGCATGGGAGTTGAAAATTATAGACAAGGGGGTGAAAATGAGCTTGCTTATTTTTGTACCAACAAAATGATAAAAGAGAGCATTTTTTTTTCACTCCCTTATTGCCTTCAGAAATGGTTCGAAATTGGTTCTTAGGGTACACTAGGTTTCCAAAAAATTTCACGACAAATGACTTGTGAAAAGATATTGAAATAAGAGTCAAGACAACTTTAATAACATAAAACCATGTCTTTTAAGGTGGTTGTATGTGATGAAAATGTTTTTCAAGACTCGTAATTCATTAGAAAAAGCCTAGAATGTGTCGGTATTACCCACAAATTCCTAAAAAGTGGTCTTGGGACTTTCAAAATTGAACAAGGGGTCTAAAAATGAAATTTACATCCATTTAGTAAGCTACACAAACTATGAATAAATGATATAGTTGGATTTAAATTAATATTAATGAAGGTTTTGGGTGGACTAGTGAAAGGTAAAGATTTTAAACATGTCTTAATCATGATTTTTAAGTTGATTAATCACATGTAGTGGTTACCATACCATTTTTCAGGTCCTTCTGATTAGGAAAACACCTATTATCCCACAATTGTTCCACTTGGTATAAAAGCAATGAGGTTACATAGACCACTTGGTTAGAACAAAGAGTTACCCATACAGTTCAGAGAAGGATGGTTTATCCCCTTCTCATCAGTAGTGCTTTCGAGCTCTTAAAGTCGCTTGGATGGAATAAGGATACCTACAAAAAGGAAGAGGCTCAGGATCCCCTGGAGGGAATTTTAGTTGAGCTTACTCAAGAAAAGTAGTATTTAAACCAATCCAAGCTATTAAAGTTCTTGATCGTGTGATTTACAAGAGAAAATAAATATCACTTAATTGATACCAAGTAGACAAATTCCAATGGGCTCCTAATGAATATTCCTTGGATTTGACACCTAGTGTTCTAGAAATTGAAATTGCATAAATTCAAAAGATGACTACATCCATGTGGAAATCATGTCTTACCTTAAAAAATGTGTCTCTTGGTCAACAAAACTTTAAATCTAACTAAGTTTATATATAATATAAGTATATATGTAAGTATAGTAGCTAGATAATAAAGTTTATGGTTTTTTGTTTCATGGGGTGGACCCTGCCTTTGTTTTCAAGTTTTTTTCAAGTTATTATCTTTTTTATTTCTAATTTTTTGAATGGCACCTTTAGGGACAACAACTTGTAAGTTAGAAATAAGAGAAACTAAACAATACAGTGATTACCAGTTCACCCTTCATACTAATATTGACATTAACTATAGTAGGTATGATGGTAGGGGTACCCAACCATCACCTAATCACATGTTTATGCATCGTTTTTCCTTCATATTAGGTGGTGTGGTACTTGAATAAATTCAATAAATAATAAAGTAAACACCTATGCTATTCAACCCAAAGGAAGGGGGATGAAGCACTTTTTGGGCTGCATAACTTCCATGTACAAGAGAGCCTCTAGTTCCTCGGTTTAAGGAATGAAAATTTCTAATACAAATTAAATCAACGAAAATAAAAAATAATAATAATTTAATATTTTTAGGAACAAAAAATTCAACAAAAAACTCATAATTTTCTTTAGATAAGCATGGTAAAGTAACAATGAAGCATGTTCAAGAGTTATGAAGTTGAGTGAAGTCAAAATAAGTGTAAAATTGACTCTGGGGTAAGGATTTTACAATTCTATCTTATGTTTTTGGTTTGTTTCCCTAATGGCCCCTTTACCTCAAACATGTATTCTACTGGTTCCCGACCACTTAGGTGAAGCAGAATGGGAAACCAGTTAACTCCTAGTATGTAAGCAATGAAATTTTAGTATTTTTTAATAACATAACTGAACTAAAAGAAAAAAAAATGGAAGTTACAGGTACAAAAAACTCAACTAAGATAGTTGTCCCGGAAGGGTAAAATTACCAAATGGTCAATTTTCCTATTTAGTACAACAATATCAAATGGTAGAAAAAAAAGTTTAAAAGAAGAATGAAAAAAAGAAAAAGAAATCTATAGCTATGACCAATAGAGAAAAGAGGGATTTAAGATATGTTCTAAGATACCCCTAGACCTCTTGACCACTAAATTGGGAGGAAAATGTTTAATTCCTCCATGAAATATGCACAAAATCACTTTAAGTAAGTTAAACACAAATGCTAGTAAGTGAAAACCAACAAGCTAAACCCAAGGAAGCAATAAGAAATACCTAGCTAACCAATTCCTCCTAGAGATAGCTAACATAATAAGTGTTTGTAGATTTTAACCTTGTGCAATTATTTACTGCAAAGATATTTTCTATAAAAGAACAAAAAATGTGAAATGGAAAATACACACATTACATAGATATTTTTCCCTTGGAAAGACAATCCGGGAAAACAAACATATTCTATATTCATTCATCTCATATATTTTTTACAGTACAATACACATATAGGATCTCGTAGCATCCAAAAAACTAATCCAATAAGACAGATTAGTAAACAACCCTAATTCCTTAATCGGAAATAGAAAACCATAGGGGAAAACATTTGCAAAACAAATCCCAAAAATGGACAAAACATACCGTCAAAAAAATAACACATGCAAAGAATATAACTATTTCTAACCATGCAAAGAATATAACACATACACAACATTCTCCCACTTGTAATTTTATTTTCATACATGGTTTACAAGGTTACATTGTCAACAATCTAGGGAAGCAATGCCCATAAATCCTCTACACCAAAAGAAATTCTCAATGCTCACAAATTTTGATAATGAATCTGCAACATTCTTCAAAGTGTCCACCTTCATCAACAACACCTTCTTTTCTTCAACCATGTCTCTCACAAAGTGACATCTAACATCAATATGTTTTTTCTTTGAATGATAAGTTGGTTTCTTTGCCAAAAATATTTCACTCTAACTGCCACAATCTATCCTTAAATCTTGTTGTACCAACCCAGTACCTGAACACAATCTTTGTAACCATACTCCTTCCTTTCTTGCATGAGTGGATTCCAAATATTCAACATGCAAAGAATATAACACATATTTCTAACCATGAAAAGAATATAACACATACACAACAATATTTACTACTACTCCTTAATCCTTAACTAACAAGAAAAAAATTCCAACAACCAAAAGGATAAAAAGTATAAACAAACACTCAATGTAACTCTTGGAGAAAAATCGACAGAGCCTTTATGTTATATTCATTAAGTATCCCTTTGTACAAAAGTATTCATCTTATTTATAATGGAGAGGAGAAGGTTGGGGTCGGGTCACAAGACACTTCTCACTTTTGGAAAAGTGACAAGTGGGACAATGCTAAAGTGTTTTTTCCTTTTTCCAAAAAGAAATCAAATATGATTTGATTTGATAATTTAATTACTATATTTTAATCCAAAAAGTGAATCATTTAAGACATAAACTTTTACAAAAAGTAATTTATGAAAAATGAAAAAATTGGGTGTCACCTCATCATATTCCTTGGGATTTGTACCATCCCAATGGCATCTTGATTTATAGACATGTTTTGAATATGTAATTTACTGAATTTGGGATGTATGAATGGCCATCAATAGTTGTTAAATTCACTAGGATGAAGGCCCAAGTCTTGGGGGAAATTGATCATTCTTTGGAGGGCAGAGGGAATTCAGTTTTGTCATTGAATGTAAGACTATTCTCGCTATTAGATCACTTTTAAGACCTTTCATTATGCCCCCCTTTCTTCATATAAGTATATTTGAATGTTGGTGAAGGAAGTCTTTAATTTGGACTTGATTTGGAAAAGGGAGCCTTGAGACTAAACACTAGGAAGGATGTTCCCTCATACAAAAAAAACACAAATATTTTTTTAATTCTTTTATCTTGTATATCCATCCACTGTATTCCTTTTTTCCTTTCATTTGCTCAAATCAGGCTCCAGATGAGCGAGATATGGCCTTGGAAAGGTTCAAAGAAGGAACTAGTTGGAGGGTGGATCGAGTAAATATTTGAAATTAATATTGAATTATGGGTTCAATTTTAGGAAGAATGACCTGTTACAAATATGCATGGCTATAGATGAAATGGGTTTCCTTCCGTTTGATCTAATTTGGACATGGAGTTCCCCAATTAGAACTCCCTTTCGACAGATGTTCCCTGGTCAAAAAGGGTCCCTGACACTCTGAAATGATTCACTGGAAATATGGGCTCATTTTCTAAACATGAATTGCATGGATGGATACTACACTTTGTTCAAGTCGTCTAGAATATTTTTGGGTGAAAATATGCCTCTCGATGGAGAAGATATGAAATTAAAAAGTGCAGTAACCCTTAGAGGGGGAATATTACATTGTTAACATATACTTAAGACTATATATATATATATATATATATATACAATTTAAAAAATATTTTTTATTTTATTTGTGTGTGTGTGTGTGTGTGTGTGTGTGTGTGTGTAAGAAAAAGACTATATAATAAACATATTTTTAAAACCTTCACTCCATCCTTTTATACACCCTTGGTCATTTCATATGACCATGAATTTAACCCTATCATTATAATAATCCCAACCCATCCCCCTAGATCGAACCGTATTAAATAAAAATTATAGATTCAAACCCCAATGGGTCGAGCAGTGGTTACTCGGCCTTGGTGGTTAGGAAACCCCCGTACTGAATTCATTTTTTAATTGCAGTGGCCTACTGATAAAGTCGGTAGAGACAGGGGTTTTGGAGGAGGGTGGAACTACGTTAGAAGTTGAGGGCATTGGTTAGCTAGAGTGTTGATGTTATTGGTAGCATCATATAGCTACTTTCGCATTGGCATGTGTCTTGCATGTGTAATTCACCGTGAGTCTTCTATCCTTGAGTTTACTTTAATTAAAATAATTATTAAATTAAATTGGTTTTATTAATTAATTATGTATTTAGTTAATTGAGTTATTTAAGGAAAGTGATGAAATTAACTAGCATGTTTCTAAATCTCAAGTGAGTGTGATAAGTAATATCAATCATCAATCACTTTGGATATTACAAATAGATTATGACTCATGATTATAAAAGAAAGGATATGGTGAAGGAGGAGCAAAATTGTATTGAGAGAGTTGAAATAGAGTACCTTGGTGAGAAACCAAGGTGAGGATCTTTGGTGAGATTTCAAGATCGAGAACTCTTGGAGAGATAAAGATACCCTTGGTGAGAGACCTTTGGTGATATTCAAAGGTCGGGATATTTGATGAGATTCCAAGATCATATAACTTTATGAGAGATCAAGGTTAGACCTAGAAAGGAAGGAATTTTTCTAGTGTGAGGAGTGTAGAAGCAAAGAAGGAATTTTTCTTACAAAAGAGTTAGGAGATCTCAATGGTTGGGTGAAAATATTTCATCCAAGTGTTGATGCAAAGAGGGTTGGATCATGAAGGAATATGATTCATTATCTTGGATAGGTGGAGAAGGAATTCCATCTAGAGATCATACAAGTCAAGGAGAAGAGAGAGTAGAGGTAGTCATAGGTAGGTTTTAGTTGATTGAAGCCAACGGAAAGTGAAGTGCCATACATAAGTGTTCATACAATATATACATACATGTATTCAGGTCTCAATGGAGACAATCACATATGTACACGGGTTTGTTGAAGTAAATGTGCATACACCTTGAGAAAAGTGTTGGTACAGGGTTGTACAACCACACATGAATTTGTAGGTTTTTCTGCATTGTATATTGTCTTAATGGGCCATTTTCCCTGTTACGGGAGCGCTAAGTTGACCTTAATAAAATCATATTTGGATTGGTTTTCCCTCCATGGTTTTTCCAGGGTTTTATACCAGAAAATATGTGTCTTATGCATTAGGTTTTGGTTTCCTTCCTTATTCTTTTGCAACATGTTTAGTTGATTACTTAGTTGTGCTTTAATTCAATAAGTGATTTATTTGGAATTAACTGTCAGGTGTTGGGTAGGAGATATTTCAACATGGTATGAAAGGATACTAAGGGTTGTAAAAGAAAATCAACATGGTATCAGAGTAAGTTTTCTCTAATAGGGAACCTATCTTAGGATGCACAATGACATATCTATGAGATCTGAGTGACCAAAGGAGAGATCAAGTTCAGATCTAGGGTTAGAAGAGAAGATCTATGGGATCAATATTGTCGAGGTGGGTTCTTGAAGGACTAAGAAAAAATCCACTATATTTTGCATTAGATATGTTATATTTGCAGGATATATTAGAAGATATATATGCTAGAAGGAAAAGTCAAAGGATTTGGGAAACAACGATACTTAGAAAAAACAAGGGTTTTTGTAGGTGTAAAAAGGTGGATGTGGGTCACAGAAGGGACAGTTGCGTTCATATGCGGGAGGTTGTGAGCATGGTCACATACATACATGGGTTTCATTGGTGACAGTCACATACATACATGGGATATATTGGTGAAAATCACATACAGGGTTGTAAAGACGGATAAGTACCTTCCTCTCTAAGTACCTTCCTCGCTAAGTACCAAGCCAAGTCGAGGTGGGCGAAGTACCTTCCTTGCTAAGAGGGAGTGTTGATGTTAGTGGTAACATCAGACATGTACTTCCACATTGGCATGTGTCTAGCATGTGGAAGTCATCTTGAGCCTTCTATCGTTGATTTTACTTTCATTAAAGGAATTATTAAATAAAATTTCTTTTATTAATTAATTATGCATTTAATTAATTGAGTTATTTAAGGAAAGTGCTAAAAGTGATTAGCATGTTTCTATATCTCAAGTGAGTGTGAGAAGTAATATCAACTCTCAATCACTTTGGAGATTAGAAATAGATTATGACTCATGATTGTAAAATAAAGGCTAGGGTGAAGGAGGAACACACTTGCATTGAGAGAGTCAACATAGAGTCCCTTGGTGAGAGACCAAGTTGAGGATATTTGGTGAGATGCCAAGATAGAGAACTCTTGGGGAGATCTAGAGACCCTTGGTGAGATAACAGGGGGGACCTTTGGTGAGATGAAAAGGTCAAGATACTTCGTGATATCCAAATATCAGGTACCTTAATGAGAGATCAAGGTTGTACCTAGAAAAGATGAACTTTTTCTAGTGCAAGGAGTGTAGAAGCAAAGAAGGACTTTTGCTTACACAAGAATGAGGAGATCTCATTGGTTGGATGAAGAGATTTTGTCCAAGTGTTGATGCAGATATGGTTGGATCATGAAGGACTATGATTCAAGATATTTTATAGTTGGAGAAGGAATTCAATCTATATATCATACATGTCAAGGAGAAGAGAGAGTAGAGGCAACCACAGGTGGGTTTCAACTAATTGAAGCTAGAGGAAAGCATAACACTGTATGAAAGTGTTCGTACAAAATTTTAGTACATCTATGTGGGTCTTAGTGTAAATTCTAACCTTGTACAATATCTACTGCAAATTGATATTCAGAAAAGAACAGAAAAGATACAATGGCAAACACAAACATTACACAGAGATTTTTCACCTGGAAACCCAAACCCAGAAAACCAACATATATTATATTGATACACATTGTGTTACATTGTTTACAATACAATATACATATAGGAGCCAACGGCATCAAAAACCCTAACCCAATGACCTGGATTGGTCCAAAACCCTAATTCCTTAACCGGAAATAGAAAACCATCGGCAAAAAAACCATGTGCCGAAAAACACCTAATATCATGTGGTCCCGGAAATATGTCGTCCCAGAAATATGTCGGCCCGGCGGAAATATGTCAGCCCGGCGATAATATGTCGGCTCGAAACCGGCGAAAATATGTCGGCCCAAAAAAAAAAATTTCGGGGGCGCTGCCCCCGAACCCCCGCACGGGGGGCTCCGCCCCCCTCTAACCCCCCTGCGCGCCCGGCACAGGCACTCAGACACTACTACTCATGCAAATAATATAACACATTCTCCCACTTGTTGTTTTCTTTGCACACAGGGGGTTACAGGGTTACATAGTCAACAATGCCCATGGATCCTCTACACCAAGAGAACTTCTCAGTGCTCACATATTTTGTTAATGAATCTACAACATTCTTCAAAGTATCTACCTTCATCAGTGATACTTTCTTTTATTCAATCATGTCTCTCACAAAGTGATATTGAACATCAATGTGCTTTGTCTTTGAATGATAAGCAGGGTTCTTCGCCAAGAAAATTGCACTCTGACTGTCACACTCTATCCTTACAGC
>ML784707.1:116364-142843 GCA_009831015.1 Picea engelmannii | reverse complement strand
TGAAGCCAATAAAGCTCTGATACCAAATGTAAATTCTAACCTTGTACAATATCTACTGCAAACTGATATTCAGAAAAGAACAGAAAAGATACAATGGAAAACACAAACATTACACAGAGATTTTTCACCTGGAAACCCAAACCCGGAAAACCAGCATATATTATATTGATACACATTGTGTTACATTGTTTACAATACAATATACATATAGGAGCCAGCGGCATCCAAAACCCTAACCCAATGACTTGGATTAGTCCAAAACCCTAATTCCTTAACCGGAAATAGAAAACCATCGGCAAAAAAACCATGTGCCGAAAACCACCTAATATCATGTGGTCCCGGAAATATGTCGTCCCGGAAATATGTCGGCCCAGCGAAAATATGTCGGCCCAAAAAAAAAAAATTCGGGGGCGCTGCCCCCGCAGGCGCTCAGACACTACTACTCGTGCAAAGAATATAACACATACCCAACACTTAGCTGATATAGTCATGTATGTATGCATGTTTTCTAAAGTAAATTCCCATACACCTCTGGAAAAGTGTTGGTACAAGGTCATACAACAACATAGGAATTGACAGGTTTGTTTTTAGTGTATATTCTCTTAGTAGGCCATTTTCCTGGTTATTGGAGCCATGATTTGACCTTAATAAAAGAATATTAGAATTAGATTTCCCTATGGGGTTTTCCAAGGGGTTTATACCCAAAAATATTTGTGTCCTGTGCATGAGATTTTGATTTCCTTGTTTATGCTTCCGCTGCATGTTTAGTTAATTACTCATCTATGCTTTAATTATTTCAATTATTTACTTGGAATTAATTGTCGGGTGATGGGTAGGAGAAATTTCAACATGGTATAAGAGGATACCAAGGTTTGTTAGAGAAAATAAACATGGAGGAGCTTGGGCTCAGAGGAGGAGACCTTCGATCGTGGTGGTGCGCAAAGGGAGCTAAAGGATCCGACAACAAAGGCAACCCGACGATGGCAAGGAGGTGGTTTAGTGGTAAAGGAGTGGAGCATGTGGGGGGATTTTAGATGTGAAAGAAGAGAGATGAGGCTGACGGAGGGGTAGGGTTGGATGCACCTAGGTGGAAATACAAGCCCCCACTCCTTTCATATGTTATTTGTAGAGAAGGAAGAGGAGGTGGTGGAAAATGGAGGTTTGTGTGAGCAGAGGTGGAAGGTAGTCGATGAGAGTTTGACATGTAAATGGGAAGGGAAGTGATCAAGTGACGAAAGAAAAACCCCAATTCCCATGGTGGCTTTAGTGCACACATGGTCAATGGCCCACAGGTGGTGTTTGGGTGGCCTTCCTAAATTTGAAATTTTTATGCAAAGTGGGTTTTTGCATACAATTTTGGAGAGGGGAGTTCATGTGTTTCACCCCCCCTCCACTCTATTTAGTCTCTTTTCGAAATTTTTCTAATTTTTTTAGTGGGGAAATTGGAGGAGGTAAGGGTTCAAACCCTCTGGCCTCCATTTTTTCACCTATAGGATTGAATTTAAAAGGAAACTCAGAAAAACTCAACTATTATAGGATTGTTTTAAGAGAGCCCTAGAGGCTTGGGCATGGTTCCCAAGAGGGGTTTGAATCCCCTATCCCTTGAAATGTTTTCTTAGATACACTTAGAAACATAAATATGACCCAAAACATCAAACCCTGGACCACTAAAAATATTATAAATCAACTAATATGGGTCTCAACTAGTTTTTTTTAAGAAATAAATTCTTACACCAACAAAAAATATTTGTTGAGAAATCACAACGAGTGGGTGAAAAGAAAAGTAATGGATGCATGCTCCTATGCTTGAGGTTAGTGGAAGTGGGATGGCATATTTCCCAACAAAACCTCTACTCTTATGTATGAAAATCCCTCCTCTTCCCATGTTCCCTATTGCAGAGCACTCCCCTTCTCTCCCTATGCATTGTCAAAATGGAACTCTAAAAGGGAAGATGGGGATTTTATATTTTCCAGATTACTTTTTGTTCTTTTTTTCCAAATTTTTCATAATGGTTGCATGGCATGCTCTCTTTATCTCCTTTTTAATTTTAATTTTGTATTTGCTTCAAATTCATGCCAAGGTCAAATATTTGAATTTGACTTTGACTTTGAATTTCACCTTGACCTCATTAGTTGATCTTGAAAATGATGTTAGATGAGGTGGAGTCAAAATTCAACATGGAGCATGTCATTAAAAATATCTTGACAATCCTATCAAGCATATGCCATCAATAATATGATACAATGCCATATAGGCCCTAAATTTTGGCTAGGAAATTCCATGGTTTAAAACCCTGATTTTCTTTGGGGGCCCATAAAATGCCCAATCTTGCAAAATGTTCCACATCGTCATGCAATGTCCAATGGAGGAAAAAAAAGTATTGGAGGAAAGGTATCGACACATACTTCAATGAGGTGGTAATGAAATTTTTTGATGAGGTTGTTATTCACTACTTTGACTGCCCTGAAACTCTACTATATCATCTACTTAGACCAGCCTGCCTCAACCACTTCATAGATTTTTGACAGATATAATTGGGTCGTCCAATGTTGGAATGAGGAAAATGATGTATTTTGTCCTTTCCTATGAGTCTAATACAACATGGAATGGTTGAATTTTTAACTCTGAGCCATTGTTAACAATCTAGTCTCTAAAACTAGTCATGAATTTGTGAAGGATCATTCTCACCAACTCTGGGTCAAAAACAAGAACATGCTATAACATTGGAAAGGTATAAAACTTACCTACATAACCATTAGGACTTATTTTCCTTTCAAGTCATATATCATAACAAAAACTGACCAGGAAGTCACATCTATGGATTTTGGCTATTTAGCGGGCATAAAAGTCGTGCCCTTCATAGACTGGTCATAAAAAATCAAAATCACACTCATGATATCCTGTTGGAAATATTATACTAATCCCTATAGGGTGAAACCTCTTTATTTTCCACACAATTAAAATATTTCATTTTATTTCCTGTGGAATAGCAAGTTCTTGCAAGACTGACCCAGTGACAAGTGAAAGGGGCCAACTTTGGAGTTTTTGGAAACTAATTCCTTAGCTCTTGAAATATGAACTCAACATCCTCAACATAAGGAGTTATAATGTAGGATGGTTTTGTAACTAAAACATTATCCCAATAAGGAATCCCCTAGGGGAAAATTAACATGGTTTGGGGGCAATCTCGACAAGGTCGAAAAGAGATAGCTCGAACGTAGTCAAGATGTTGGTGGACATAAGGATATTGAAGATAGTTAGGAAGATGTTCGATAGGTAATGGTAGCCTATGGAAAAATATGTATTTGACATCCATTTATACTTACTATACCTTAGATTGATATTGGAGGCACTGACCCAACTAAATATAAAACTATTGTAACTGACTTGAACTCATATCAAGTGATTTGAAATTGTTTCCAAATAGTCTTCTAGTGTCTGATAAGTCACTATGCACTCATATGAAACTTTTGAATACACCCCACTTATTCTCTTTAATGGGAAAGGACAAGAGTAACAATGACTCCTACCATTTTCTTTTACTAGAACCAAAGCATAATGGCCTGCTAAGACAGAACCTAAGGAAAGTTCATGAATAAATGAAAGTGATAAACATAATGTTGAGCCCAATGTAGAAATTTTAAAACAAATTATGTATTGCTTGGATTCTCATGATATAAAAATTATATGCCAGTCTTAAATACAAAATCGCTTCTACAAATATTCTTGAGGAATTTAAAACACGATCGCCAATTGCAATATCAAGAAAAAAGATCAATCACACAAAACACAGATGTTTTACCAGGAAAGCATAAAGCTAAAAACCCCACTATCATATATTATGTATATATCATGGATCATGAAACAATCTCATACAAAACTCTAATCCAACAGATCTTAGTACAATATACATTTGTCTCACACTATCATACAAAAATTGACAAATTCATGTGCCAATTTACTGCTTCCAGACAACCCGCCTCCTCTACACAATCCCTGCTAATGAAAATCCCTGTAATGAATGAATTCCTCTTTCCTAGGCTGCGCATTCCTCATGGGAACATCGAATGTGTGTGTGGTTGCATGAATGCACTCACTAATGTCACAACTGATAGTTGAATTGTCCCTTTCACCTGTTATCTCAACTGGGTCTCCACTGGATCTGACATGCATGTAGTTAATAGTGCTAAATCTTCAGTTTCATGTGAGATCATTGATTTTTAATTAATTAATAATTAATTCATTTATCTCTCACTAGTGTAAGTTCATTTACAACTAGTGCAATTGATCTTAACTCGATTAATTGAGTTAAGCTACTTCACAACTCACATAACTACACATCCAACTCTGTTACAACTACAAATCACTCAGTTACAACTAATTCGACTTGCATGTCCCACCAACCAACCTTTGAACTAAAATTTCCTATAGCTAACTGATTTTCCACTTCAATTAACTATTTCCAAGTGCTCATTGAGAATAGATTAATATTTATTGTCCAACTATTATCAAGGGATAATAATAGTTGACATACATCTATAAATAGAATTCTCTCACCATCTATAAATAGACATCATCTATAAATAGAGTTTTCTCATCATCTAAAAATAGACTTCCACCTAAAAATAGCCTGAGGCTCCATCCTAATGTAAGTGCATAATTTTTACTAGGATCTTCTTGTTGAATCTCAGCACTCCCTCTCAACAAGAAAGGGATTATCCTTCACCCCGATTTTGTCTCTATGGTATTCAAATTTTCTCCTAGTGAGCGCCTTCATTAGAATGTCTTCACCTTGATCTTCTGTAGGAATGTACTGAAGCAACATGATCTTCCGCTACACACAATATATGATATGATGATACCAGGTATCTATATTCTTAGATCTATCATGAAACACAGGATTAATCGAGAGTTTAATGCAACTCTGATTATCACAATGAATCATTATCGGATCTAAATGAGAACCAAACAAACCAACCAAGATCCTTCTCATCCAGATAGCCTCACATGCATCTTGACTCACTACCATCTATTCTGCTTCCGTTGAACTAAGTGCCATGGATCTTTGTTTCCTGCTGTACCAAGAAATAGTTCTAGATCTGATACTAAAGATTCCCCCTGATGTGTTCTTTTTGTTTGTTGGGCTGCCGGCCTAATCTGCATCTGTGAATCCATGCAACTTCAACTCATCCACCTATTTGTACCATAATCATACTCAAATGTGCCCCTTAGGTATCTCAGAACATTCTTACCATCCTTCCAAAAGAGCTTGGTAGGCTTAACCATCACTTGCCTCAGCTGGTTAACTGGAAAGAAAATGGTTGGTCTTGTGTTCACTAGATACATTAGCGAACCCACTAACTGTCGATAGACAATAGAATCCACTACCTCTCTAGAAGTAGCATCCTCTTTCTTCCATTTTCCTAGAAGAGGAGTATTCATGGGTTTGCATCCCTCCATGTGAAACTTACCCAGTATCTCCCTTGGATACTTGCCTTGAGACACAAAAATTTCACCATCTTACTGTCATATTTCCAATCCAAGGAAATAATGAAGGAGGCCCATATCCCTCATCTCGAATGCCTTTGCAAGGTCCTCCTTTCATGAGTGTATCAGCTGCTCATCATCAATCAATATTAAATCATCAACATAAATAACAACAACTAAAATCTTACCCTCCACCACAATTTGGTATATTTTTGCATCCCTTTCATTTTTGGTGAAGCCCAGTCCAGTGAAATACTTGTCTATCCAAGTGTACCAAGCACAGGGTGCTTTCTTTAGCCCATACAATGCTCTTTTGAGTCGGCACACATGTGAATCACTGCTGAAGATCTCAAATCCTTCAATTTTATCTATGTACACCTCTTCCTCAATGATCCCATTGAGAAACACAGTTTTTACATCCATCTAATGAATGAGCCAGCCCATCTGTGTTGAGATTGCAAAGATGGATCTTATGGAAGAGTACCTTGCAACAGATGTAAATGTCTCATCATAATCTATCCCCTTGATATGTGAGAAGCCCCAGGCCACAAATCTGGCCTTTTATTTTTCCACTCTCCCATCAACAACTTGCTTTACCTTGTAGATCCATCTCGAACCTACCACTGATTTGTCGACCACTCTTGGGACAATTTCCCATGCACTTTTTTTGACAATGGAGTCATACTCCTCCACCATTGCATCAACCCAAGTGGGATCCTACACTGCTTCCTGAAAGGAAGATGGTTCAATCACAAAATATTTTCTCTTAAGAGCCATTTATCCAATAAATCGATCAAGAGACTGTCTCTGTCTGTGCTATGAAGTAGGGGATCCTACATTGTGTGTAGCATCTAGTCTCAATCTATCATCTTCCGTGGTATGGTTTCTACCATTTCTGATGGATGGCTCTGCATGAGTGGCTTCCTCCACTCCATGAACCTCCTCATGTGGTTGATCCACATCTTGAGACTCATCTTTGGGAACCAACAGTTCCTCCTCTTCATGCAAATCTAGCTCCCTCTCAAGCAACAACTGCATGGATTTCCCCTCATCGAATTTTATATCCCATCGCATAATAGTCATATTATTGTTAGGAAAATACACATGATAATTATTGGGTGTTTTTGTGTACCCCACAAATATCCCATATCTAGCAGTCAACTTCAGCTTCTTCCTGGCATTATTGGGCACATGCACATATACAATGAGCCAAAAATCTTAAAATGAGAAACATAAAGTTTCTTACTAGTGAAATCTTCTTCAGGTGTACTCATGTTAAGTTACTCTATGAGGAAAAATGTTTTGCACATAAACCACAGTGTTGCATGTGTCTGCAACACAAAGGCATTGGCAGGCCCTGATCATGCAACATCACTCGTGTTGCACTCATGATTGTTATGTTCTTCCTCTCTGCGACCCCATTTTGTTGTGGGTTATGAGGCACTATGAGTTCTCTTTGAATTCCTTCTTTGTTGCAGAAGTATTTGAATTCGTTAGAGATTTATTCTCCAGCATTATCACTCCTCAGAGCCTTCACTTGCTTCCCCTACTCTTTCTCCACCAATGTGTTAAACTCACAGAACTTTGAGAATGTTTGATCCTTCTTCTGCATGAAGAAGATCCAACATTTATGAGAAAAATCATCAACAAAAATAACATAATACTTATGTTTTGCTGTTGAATCAATCGAGAATGGTCCACACACATCTCTGTGAATTCTCTCTAGGATCAAAGAAGCACGGTTCTCATTTTCATGAAAGGTGGACTTTACATACTTCCCCATGGTGCAACCCTTGCACTGATCTAACTGAGAAAGTGTTCCCATTGGAAGTCTAGTAGATATTTGTTGCATGATTTTCAAGGGTCCATGATGAAGATGGCCCAATCGCCTGTGCCATAATTTTCCCTCATCCTGGCTCACAAAATTTTATTCCTTGCCCATCATGGCAGCATAGCCATCTACCTCCATCTTGTAGAGATTATTAACTTGAATCCCTATATTTTTTACTTGAACCATTGTTTTATGTCGCAATAAGGCTTTTACATCTTTGAAAACAACACCATAGCCTCTGTCCTCCAACATTGCTATTGAGACCAAGTTTTTCTTCAGACCTAGAACATGGATAACATCTTTCAATTGAAATGGTCTACTTGACTACCTCTGAAAGGTAATGGTACCAATGCCAGTTGCATTGTATCATCCATCGTCACTCATCTCTATATGAATTTTGAGATCTCTCTCCTCCAAGTCACTAAAAAGCTCCTTATCTCCCTTCATGTGGAAGGAAGCGCCACTATCCAAATACCACACCGATCCCAATGCACTTGATGCCATGCATGCGATCAAACATAATTCAATTTCAAATTGTGAGGCAAGGGCCTCACCAGCTACAACTCCAACAATCTTCTTGTTCTTCTTCTTCTACGGACAATTAGTAGTGAGATGCCCATGTTTGTGATAGTGAAAACACTTCACTTTGGACAAATCTAGCTTCTTGCCTTTAGACTCAGATTTTGAATGGAATTTATTCCCCTTCCCTTTCCTTTCCTTGGCTGCCAAAACACAATCCTCTTCATCATCATGCTTTGATGAAGAGCCATCTCTAGTGTTCCGCCTGAACTCCTCCTGCACCAAATCTGACCATAGTCGTTCCCAATCTGGCAATTTTTCCCTTCCATTGACAGAGTCTTGATAACTGTGCCAATTTTTGGGAAGTATTAGGAGAGACAATATCACCAAATCATCATCAGCAACTGTTATTCCCACACTCCCCAGTTCATCCCTACATTGGACAAACTTTGTGAGATATTTTGGAATGGAGTCGCCCTTCTCCATCTTGATCTATTTGAGTTTATCTTTGAGCACCAATTTCCTATGGTTTTTGTTTTGGAATAGATCAGTCAAAGTATTCCACATTGCATATGGTGTGGATTTCCCATGAAGGTTTGAGACAATGTGGTTTCATACTCCCTCCAACAACATCCTTCTTTCCTTTGCCACTTTCTTTTGCCATGCATCAATATTTGCAGCATCTGCAACATCTGGCTTAGGAACATCTTTGCCAATGAATTCCTTCAAGCCATTGTCTCTGAGTAATGCCTCCATCCTGTCCTTCCAAGCAATGTAGTTCAATCATCCCTCAAGTGCATTTTCTAACCTCAAGCCATTGAAATCCATTTCGATATTGAATCAACTATAGCACTAAGAATGTCTTTCTACAAATTCGAATTCTATCCAATCACAAGCTTAACTTCTACAATTTCCTCTCCTCTGATACGATGTAGAAATCTTAATACAAATTATGTATAGCCTGGATTATCCTGATCTAACAATTATATTCCATTGTGAAATACATAATTGATTCTACAAATATTCTCGTGGAATTTCAAACATGATCGCCAATTGCAATATCAAGAAGAAAGTTCAATCACACATAACACAAATGTTTTACCAGGAAAGCATAAATCTAAAAACCCCACTATCATATATTATGTATATATCATGGATCATGAAACAATCTCATACAAAACTCTAATCCAACATCTCTCAGTACAAAATACAATCGTCTCACACTGTCATACAAAAATTGACAAATTCATGTGCCAATTTACTGCTTCCAAACAGCCTGCCTCCTCTACGCAATCCCTGCAATGAATGAATTCCTCTTGCCTAGGTTGTGCATTCCTCATGGGCACATCCAATGTGTGTGTGGTTTCATGAGTATACTCACTAATGTCACAACTTATAGTCAAATTGTCCCTTTCACCTTTTATCTCAACTAGGTCTCCACTAGATCTGACATGCATGTAGTTAACAGTGGTAAATTTTCAATTTCATGTGAGATCACTGATTGTGAATTAATTAATAATTAATTCACTAATATCTCACTAGTGTAACTTCAGTTATAACTAGTACAACTAAGCTTAACACACTTAACTGAGTTAAACTACTTCACAACTCACATAAATACACATCCAACTCTGTTACAACTTTGAATCACTCAGATACAAGTAATTCAACTTGCATGTCCCACCAACCAACCTTTGAACTCGAATTTCCTATAGCTAACTAATTTGCCACTTCAGTTAACTATTTCCAAGTGCTCATTGAGAATAGATTAATATTTATTGTCCAACTATTATTAAGGGATAATAATAGTCTACATACTTCTATAAATAGAATTCGCTGACTGACGCAGACCCCTAAACCCTCAGGCTGGAGTCCGCACAGGATATTTCAACTTCAGCCCTTTAGAGTCTGACTGACTCTCTTAATTCCTCTCGGGAAATTATTTACTCCCCCTCTCTAGGTTTAATTCACAGGCCCTCCTGAATTATGCCCGTGTCATCATTCACCAGCATAAACCCCATAATCAAACCCGATTATGCCCACATGATCATTCACCGTCATAAACCCCACAATCAAACCCCAACTGACTTCAAGAATTTTCCCTTTTTCTTTTCGGGATACCAGATTTCGTGATTTTGGAAATATCGTGGTCGAGTGCCTTACCTCTTCGACCTCTGAAACCCGAAATACCAAACTCACGACTCACATTTCCATTGATTTCATCTTTTTTCTTTTCGTGATTTCGGAAGTTGCAATGTCGCGCAACTCTTCCTCTCGACTTCTGGGGTCCCAAAACCTGAATTACCAAAATCCTAAAAATTCCATCCTAAGTCCTACCACACTTCACGACTTCGGGATTTCCTTGTCACTATGTCTTGTCACCCTGTCAATAGGATTCCTGATATGCAGAATCCCGAAACACTAGTGTTCCGCTTCCAAGGAAAATCAACGGTTATGGTTCTTCCCCTTGATCCGACGGTTAGTGTGATTTCGTGTATTGGGAGTTCATAAGGATTATCCCTGAACTCTCTATTTCCTATACCTTCCGGAACCCAAAATTCTGAAACGCCAAAATGATATCCTTTCTCGGGACTTCGCAAATCCTGTCGCGAGGTTTCCTGACTTTCCAATTGTCCCCTCGAGCTATACTATTCTCCTGATGTCGACTCTTGCCACCTGTCACCTTTTCCAATTTTTGGAACTTAAACCACCCTTCGAAAACTTCCTTTATTTTCGGGCTTCCTGGTACCGGGAGTTCAAAACTCTTGACCCTAACCTTATGTCATCAATGACACCCGAATTCCCAATCCCTGATTCGCCAAAATGCCGAATGCACTTTCAAACTTCTTCACGTTTTTCAATTTCGGAGGTTCTAACGTAGAGTGTTCTGCCCCTTGTCAACAAGAATGTCAAAAATCCAAATCCTAAAATACTGAAAAATACTCTGTTGCGACCTCTAATTTTTCACTTTCCTCCCTGCTGAGTCCTGATCACTCGTCCTCAAGACTTCCGAAACTCTGAACTCCGAATTTCTGAAATTCCAAAATCGTCACTCCTTGACTTTGCACACGAAACCTCCTTTCGTGTTTCAGGAACTTAATCAGCCAAGGTTTTGGCTTGCACTTCGAAGTCTCGAACTCCGAATTCCTGAAATGATCTGATGACCTAAACAACTCACGATCGATGATCCATGTTGACTCTACCTTTCGAAGGTGGATTTGTCTGACTCTTAACTCCCCTGCAACTTCTGGATATCCTATAGTCCTTGCTATTTTGGGATTTCTCTTATGAGAATTCAAACCATTCAATCTCTCCCTTAAGGAACCTTTTGCTCAAATCAAACCTGCAATCCTTCTCTAGGATTTTTCCTCTGCACAACTATTGGTGTTGCCTACATTTCTTTCAAATGATTCAAAGACCCTAACTCTCATGAGCTTCCTTTCGCAACTCAAGTCTCCTAGAAGGCTTCTGCACGCACTCCTTGCGACACTTTTTCAAATATTCCTGAATATTTCAATCCCTTAAGTCTGTGCAACTCTGTAATAGTAGTTCTTCAATTTCTCAACCTTAGTATATAGGTTCTAAGGTCTCAACCATCCTGTGCACACCTTGCATGGATTATGTGCTTGTCTTTCACTTTCATTGAAATGATAACAATGGTATCTCTCCTAAGCTTTCAGAGGTAAACTTTGAATTCTCTCACCGCACTCCTTGCAGAAACACTTACTCAAGAAGAGAAACAATTGAAACTCATTCCCTTACTCTCTCAGACTTCAAATACTTAACATGAAATCATACATACATAGCATAAAAGCAAATGCACAACAGAAAGAATAAAATAACCATAAGCATAGCATTCAGCATGTATACACAGAAAGTATTAGAACACCATGAGTCTGAATCAAAGATTGATATATTAATCTCAGAACTTCTATACATGGATTCTTCTCTGATACTCTATGTTTATTCTCTATTGTAATTTGCTTAATCCCACTATCTCTGATTGATTGATACAATGATACAAAGATGTGGGTGTCTATATTCGTTTTCCCTCCAGCTCCTAAAACTATCTAATCTAGAATTTAAATCTACCTACTTACATTAACTATGCATAAATGCCTCTACATCCTACAGATGAGAGCAGATTGCTCAAGATCTGTTTACAATATGGAAGTGTGCCTTCTTAACTAATTCATTAATGTTTGCACATCCAAACTTTCAAAAATATTTCAAACATTTTGAACATGTGTCAAAAATGTGATGGCGCTCATCCCTACTGTCTTCCACCTCCATGCTTGCTTGTTGCTAATGATGCTCTTGCATCATACTCCCTCACTTGAAAATTTTCATGGACTCCTGTTCATGAGCTCGTGCATGGTCTGTCCAGGCTTCTGAATTTTTGCTTCATTCTCCCAACTGCTATCTTCAACTGGATGTCCCTTCCATTTGACCAAGTATTCAAAATACTCTTTTCTCCTGGTCCTCTTGCTGACACTCTTGTCAAGTATACTTTCCATCTATGGATTTTCAGCTACAAGCATTTTTTTAGTCCACCGAACCTCTGTCTGTTCATTGTCTTCTTCATCTCTATAAGGGTACAAATCTAAGATGTTGAATATCGATGAAATTCCGATCCCATCGGGTAATTCAATCTCATATGCGTTTGCCCCAAATTTCTTCAAGACCTTGCATGGTCCAATCTTTTTCAATTTCAGATTGTTATATGTTCCCCTTGGGAACCTTTCCTTTCTTAGGTGTGCAAGAATCAAATCGCCAACTTCAAACTGAAGTTCTCACCTGTGTTGATATTCTTTGCACTTGTACTCTTGGCTTGACTTCTGCAATCGCTCCTTCACTTGGCTGTGAAGTTCTTTCATTGCCTCTGCAAAATCTTATGCACTAGCACTTCTAGTTTCATTTTTCTCTGAATCTTTCAATTCAGAAACTCCTCTTGGTTGTATTCCATAAACAATCTGAAATGGACTCTTCCCTGTGCTTTTGTTATGTGAATCATTGTAGGAAAATTCTTCCTGTGCTAGAATATGATCCCACTAACTGTGGTGTTTAGTCACTAGGCTCCTTAGCAAATCTCCCAAGCTCATGTTTACAACTTCTGTCTACCCATCCGTCTGAGGATGATAATCTGAGCTAAAAGAAAAAATTGTCCCCAGCTTCCTCCATAAAGTCCTCCAAAAATGTCCCACGAACTTGGCATCTTGATTTGAAACTATACTTTTTGGTAAGTAGTGAAGTCTGACAACTTCCTTGAAAAACAGGTTCACAATATGAGTTGCGTCACTATTTTTCTGACATGGTATAAAATGTGCCATTTTTGAAAATTTGTCTACCACCACAAAGACTGAATCAAACCCTCTTTGCATCCTTGGTAGCCCCAATATAAAATCCATGCTCACTACATCCCATGGCCTCTCGGGTATGGGTAATGGCTGGTATAACCCTGTTTTCTTCCTTTTTCCCTTTGTGTGATGACAAATTCTACATCTGTCCACAAATATTTTTGCATTTGTACTCATCCTTGGCCAAAAATACGATCCATTCAACTTTGAGAATGTCTTGTCATGACCAAAATGTCCGGCCAATCCTTCACTGTGTTTTTCTTTCAGCAGATTCTCCCTCATGGAGCATTTTGGAATACATAATTGATTGCCTCTGAATAATAATCCATCCTGGATCATATATTCAGTCCATTGACTTTTGTCTCTGAGAATTTGATTCTCAGATGCCTCATACGCCTCTTTGAAATCTAGATCATCTCTGTACATGTCCTTGAGATTATCAAAACCTAAAGTTTTGACTCTAAATTCCTGCATCAGCAAACATTTCCTGCTCAAAGCATCAACAACTTTATTAGCAGTTCCAGAAATATGTTTAATTACAAAAGTAAAATTTTACATATATTCAACCCATTTTGGATGCTTTTAGTTCAGCTTGTCCTATTGAGTCACGAATTGTAAAGCGTGATTATCGTTGTACAAAAAGAACTCTTTAGGAACCAAATAATGCCTCCACTTCTTCAGCACTTGTATGACAGCATAAAATTCTTTGTCATATGTGGAGTACTTAACTTTCGCTTCATTTAGTTTCTCACTAAAGTATGTGACTGGCCTATCATCTTGGCTCAAGACTGCTCCAATTGCAAATCCGCTTGCATCACACTTGACCTGAAACGTTTTGTTGAAATCTGGAAACACCAAAATTGGTTGTTTAGTAATCTTCCTTTTCAACAAATTGAAACTTTTCTCTGCTTCTTCTGTCTAGTGAATATATTTATGCTTTTTCTTCATCGTGTCCATCATCGGTGCGCTAATTCCACTGAAATTTCTGATAAACTTCCTATAGAAACTAGCCAATCCATGAAAGATTCTAACTTCAAATATACTCCTCGACGATGGCCAATTCTTAATGACCTCCACCTTATCTGGATCCATTTTCAGCTTATTTGCAGAGATAACAAAACCCAAATAAATGAGTTATGTCCTCATAAATGTTGATTTCTTCATATTTATCAACAACTTTTCTTGCTGCAATCTCCTCATCATTGTAGCCAAATGATTCAAGTGTTAATCTTTTGTTTTGTTGAAAATCAATATATCATCAAGATATACAATGCCAAATTTTCCTACCTTCAGGACTTCATTCATCAATCTCATAAAAGTACTAGGCACATTTGTTAAGACAAATGGCATAACAAGCCATTCATACAACCCTTCATTTGTCTTGAATGTTGTCTTCCATTCATCACCTTCTCTCATTCAAATTTGATGATATCCACTCTTCAAATCAATATTTGAAAAAAAAATTGCTCCACTCAAACAATCCATCAAATCATCCTTCCTTGGCAATGGAAATCTGTATCTGATGGTAATCTTATTGATCGCTCTTGAGTCTGTACACATCCTCCAGACTCCATCATTTTTTGGGCTGAGCACTGTCGGAACAACGCATGGACTCAAGCTTTCTATAACCAATCCATTGTCCATTAAATCCTAGACTTGTCTCTTGACCTCTTCATTCTCCTACGGCATCAATCTATGTGCTTCTTTGTTTGGTAAACTAGCTCCAGGTATAAGATCGATGTGATGACTTATACTCCTAATTGGTGGTAACGAACAAGGTAGTTCGTCCACTACTATATCATCAAAATCTTCCAACAACTTCTAGATTTCCTCTAGTAAAGCATTCACTCTTGTACTGGTTAAAACAATTCTAGGCTTCCTAACCACAATAAATTGTGTATCTTCCTTCTTCTTAACCTCCTTAAGAAGTTCCTTCCCACTCATGAGAAGTACAGTGTTTATCACCTCTGGTTTCACTTCTTTATCCTTAATTGGAAACAACATGTGAGTTCTTCCATTCTTCTCCAGGCTATATGTGTTCTTTCTCCCATCATGGATCACATTCCTATCATATTTCCATGGTCTACCCAACAATAGATGACAAACATCCATGGAAATGACATCACATAGTATTTCATCCTTATATCCTCCTATTTTAAATTCAACTAAACATTGTTTAGTGACATTTACCTGATGTCCCTTTTGTAGCCATGAAACCCTGTATGGGCTTGGATGTTCAATAGTCTCTAGCTCCAAATTTTCTACCATCTCTGTAGAAACGAGATTATCTGTGCTACCACTTTCCACAATGAATTTTCATACCCTGTCTTTGGTCTTGCAAGCAGTCCGAAAAGTCTATTCCTTTGGACTGGTTTCTCCACCTCCTTCTCTAGCGTTAAGAGAACTTTTCTCATCATCAATGACCTTCTGCCCTCAGCATCTTCTGCCTCAACATTCCGTCTTTGAGCTTCGACAATGTGAGTTTCACCTCCTTCTTTCTTCTTATCTGGACATTCATAGGATTTGTGTCCATTTTTTCCACAGGTAAAGCATTTTACTTCTCCACCTCTGCCTCTTCCTCTTCCTTTGGTACGAGGAAAAGTATTTATATCCGCATACTATCCTCTCTATGAGCTTCCACCTCTCTCAGTTTGAGTTTGAGGTTTCTTCCACTCTTCTTTAGGTTTCTCATTCCTATCTTAGACAATTTTTTTTCCTTTGGGTTGACTTCTACCTCGGCCTCTTTGACCCTACTTTCGGCTCAACTTCTCTTCAACTTTTAGAGCCATCTGATAAGCATCTTCCATCGTTCGGATGGTCATCATGCTCATTTCGTCCTGAATGTCATATCTTAGACCATTCATGTACCTGGCAACCTTTTCATCATCACTTTCCCGATGACCTACTCTGATGTTTATCCTGTAGAACTCTTCAGTGTATTCTTTCACTGTCATCAATTTTTGTCTCAAGTTTTGCATCCTTCGAAACAGAGTAATTTGATAATCCTTGGGTATGGATTTTTCCTTCATCTTTGCAACCATTCTGTCCCAACTCTTGATTTTTTTCTTACCTTTGCAGTGTCTATTATCCTGCAGTTCATCCCACCATAATGTTGCATGTCCTTTAAGTCTTGTGACAACATGTTTGACCTTCTTGTCTTCCTCAACATCCTCATAGTCAAAATATGTATCCAGATCTCTAATCCAGTCTAGAAGCTCTTCAACATCCAGGTTTCCTTTATATACTGGAATGTCCATTTTTTCTATAGCACCTATCCTTGCAACAACCCTGAATAGAATCTCTTTTGTTTCCTCTTCGGCTACAACTTCTTCATTTTCGGCTTCATTTTCACTTTCAAATTCATTGATGTCCCCAACATCAACTATGTGCCTCTGTGTTGTCTCCATGGCATCAATCTTGGCATGTAGTTCATGCATCTCTCTTTCCCTTGCTGGATCAGGTAATTGGTTGTCTCTTCTTCTTGGAATTTCCCTTTCCTCTGGTGGGTCAGGTATTTGCCTATCTCTTCTTCTCGGCGGCATGGCCGTAAAATTCCTCCATTCCTTGCTACAGAAAGCAAATAAAATCTTTCTAATCTCTAATAACACAACTAACGCAAACCCCTAAACCCTCAGGCTGGATTCCACATAGGATCTTTCAACTTCAGTCCTTTAGAGTCTGACTGACTCTCTTAATTCCTCTCAGGAAAATATTTGCTCTCCCTCTTTGGGTGTAATATACATGCCCTCCTAAATTATGCCCGTGTGATCATTCACTGGCATAAACCCCACAATCAAACCCGGTTATGCCCGCATGATCATTCACCGGCATAAACCCCACAATCAAACCCTAACTGAATTTAGGACTTTTCCCTTTTTCTTTTCGGGATACCAGATTTCGCAATTTCGGAAATACCGTGGTCGAGTGCCTTACCTCTTCGACCTCCAAAACCCAAAATACCAAACTCATGACTCACCTTTCCACTGATTTTGTATTTTCACTTTTCATGATTTTGGGAGTTGAAATGTAGCGCAACTCTTCCTCTCGACTCCCAGGGTCCCGAAACTCGAATTACCGAAATCTTGAAAACTCCATCCTAAATCCTACCACACTTCGCGACTTTGGGATTTCCTTCGCACTATGTCTCGTCACCCTGTCAATAGGATTCCCAATATGCCGAATCCCGAAACACCAAAACACTAGTCTTCCACTTCTAAGGAAAATCAAATGGCTATGGTTCTTCCCCTTGATCCGACAGTTAGTGTGATTTCCCATACCAGGAATTCATAAGGATTATCCTTGAAATCTCTATTTCCTATACCTTTCGGAACCCAAAATTATGAAATGCCGAAATGATTTCCTTTCTCGGGACTTTGCAAATCCTGTCGCGAGGTTTCTTGAATTTCCAACTGTCCCCTCGAGCTGTACTATTCTCCTGACGTGGACTCTTGCCACCTATCACCTTTTCCAATTTTCAGAACTTGAACCACCCTTCGACAACTTCCTTTATTTTCGAGCTTCCGGGTACCGGGAGTTCAAAACTCTCGACCCTAACCTTATGTCATCACAACACCTGAATTCCCGATTCCCATTTTGCCAAAATGATGAAATGCACTTTCGAACTTCTTCGCGTTTTGCGATTTCGGAGGTTCTGACATAGAGTGTTCTGCCCCTTGTCAACAGAAATGTTGAAAACCTGAATCCTGAAATAACGACAAATACTCTGTCATGGCCTCTGATTTCAGACTTTCCTCCCTGCTGAGTCTCGATCACTCATCCTCAGGACTTCCAAAACTCTGAACTCTGAAGTTCCAAAATTTTGAACTCGTCACTCCTTTACTTCAGACACGAAACCTCCTTTTGTGTTTCGGGAACTTGATCAACCAAGGTTTTGGCTTGCACTTCGGAGCCCCAAACTCCAAATTCTTGAAATGATCTGATGACTTTAACATATCACGATCGATGGTACACGTTGACTCTACCTTTCGAAGGTGGATTTGTCCGACTCTTAACTCCCCTGCAACTTTTGGAGATCCTTCAGTCCTTGCTATTTTGGGAGTTCTCTTCTGAGAATTCAGACCGTTCAATCTCTCCCTCAAAGAACCTTTTGCTCAAATCAAACCTGCAATCCTTCTCTGGGATTTTGCCTTTGCACAACTACTGGAACTTCCTTCCTTTCTTTCGAATGATTCAAAGTCCCTAACTCTCCTGAGCTTCCTTTCACAACTCAAGTCTCCTAGAAGGCTTATGCATGCACTCCTTGTGGAACTTCTTCAAATATTCCTGAATATTTGAATCCCTTAAGTCTGTGCAACTCTACAACAATAGTTCTTAAATTTCTCAACCTTAGTCTATAGGTTCTAAGGTCTCGACTAGACTACACACACCTTGCATGAATTTTGTGCTTGTCTTTCACTTCAGTTGAAATGAGAACAACGATATCCCTCTTGATCTTTCAGAGGTAAAATCTGAATTCTATCAACGCACTCCTTGCGGATGCTTCACTACACTCCTTGCAGGAACTCTTGCTCAAGAAGAGAAACAATTGAAACTCATTCCCTTACTCTCTTAGACTTCAAATACTTAACATGAAATCATACATACATATCATAAAAGCAAATGCACAATAGAAGGAGTAAAATAACCATAAGCATAGCATTCAACATGTATACATAGAAAGTATTAGAACACCATGAGTCTGAATCAAAGATTGATATATTAATCTCAGAACTTCTATACATGGATTCTTCTCTGCTACTCTCTATTTACTCTCTATGCCAATGTGATTAGTCCCATTATCTCCGATTGATTGATACAATGATACAAAGATGAGGGTGTTTATAGTCATTTTCCCTCCAGCTCCTAAAACTATCTAATCTAGAATTTAAATCTACCTACTTACATTAACTATGCATAAATGCCTCTACATCCTATGGATGAGAGTGGATTGCTCAAGATCTATTTACAATATGGAAGTATGCCTTCTTAACTATTTCATTAATGTATGTGCATCCAAACTTTCAAAAATATTTCAAACATTTTCAACATGTGTCAAAAATGTGATGGCGCTCATCCCCGCTGTCTTCCACCTCCATGCTTGCTTGCTGCTGACGATGCTCCTGCATCACTCACCATATATAAATAGACATCATCTATAAATAGAATTTTCTCATCATTTAAAAATAGACTTCCACCTAAAAATAGCATGAGTCCCCATCCTAGTGTAGGTGCAGAATTTTCACTAGGATCTTCTTGTTGAATCTCAACACCCAAAGCATATTTTTGGGTCAACATTTTCCGCCTCCACTAACAACCTCCACTATAAAAAAAGAAGGGATAATGTTTTTGGGGAGGTTCCATACAAATCTCTAACAAAAGGTGTTCTTCTGGTAGGGGGATGTGATATTGAATTATCTCATATTAATCCATTTTTTATAACTAATTACCCCTAGAACATTGATGTTTTTTCCATTATTCATCCTAGTACTTGCTAAATAGATCAAGTATGTAGAACATAAAACTATCTTGATTAATAATTTAACAATAGTTTACTTTGGTTGCATTTTATGACTTTGACATGATGAAATTATTGAGTGTTCCTAATTACTGATGAGTATGGGTTTGTGATATGCTTGTTGATGATTTATTCTCTATACTGGAACCATAACTTTTGAAGTAGTCCTCTTTTCCTAGGTCAATAAGGAGGGAGATTATTTCACATTCCACAACACACATTTAGTATAAAATATATATAGAATTAATGGTGCCATCATTCCTCCACACAGATCTCTATTTCGACACCAAACAAATATTATGCACTCTAGACAGGATCCCATTCCTCAATGACCTTCCTTAATTGATGAAGGAGGAACTGGTGATTTTTGGTACAATACTATTAGTTCATAACTAATATTTCCTTAGGAGGGATCCAAAGCTCCTTTTGTATAAGTATTCTTTTATGACTTTATAAGGTAGACAGTCTCAAATTTTGAATGGTTTTTATGGAATAAGAAGACTATCACTATTTTTTAGTTAACTCGAATGGTAGATAAGGGATTTTGTAGTCCTCCTTAGACTGAGTTTGCTTGAAGAGGCTACCGTTGAACGCACCTTCATATTTTATGTGCATTCTAAATGTAGTCCTTTTTTCCCAAAGACAAAATTATAGTAATTTTATTAGAGATTAACAAAATTACATGATCATAATACCATGAAGGGACTTTCCATCATCTATGTTGGGAAAAAGCTGAAAATAATGAGAAGTCTAAGTCTAGAGAAAGATTGGATGATAGTGATATCAACAATGAGTGTAAATCAACAAAAAATAGTTTAATTGATTACATTTTAGGGGTTTCCACACCACCATTTTAGTGAACATAGTCCCTAAAATATTTGCATCAGTGTTCATCAATATAATTTTTTTATAAGCTAGAATTTACTTCTTGAAGAATTCAAAAAAAATCAATGGTTATCCTTATAAAAGAGTCCTTTATAAGTTCATCTCAGAAAATACATAGGATCCTAAAGCCGGGATTTGGGAAAGTAAATAGAAGTATTTCCTTGTTGCAATTCTATTATCTCAAAATTCCCTTCTTCCAGACATAGGCCAAATAAGTTGTATCCTTGTTTCCATATTTCATTAATATAAGCTATATATTCTAGGGAACTCATGGCTTCTCTTTTAAAGTAAATAACAACTTAGGGATATATTATTGAGTAGAATCCACATACATTTTTTGGATTTAGAAAGGAAATTCTATTTCCAAAGAAATTTCCACCACAAAAAACAAGGTCTATCAAAGCCTTCAATGGCCAAAGTGTTGGTGTCTATGCTCATATCCACCCAAGGTATTTTCCAACCAAAACAATTCATCCTATTCTTAATTAATAAAAACATTTCATTTTTTGAGACATCTTATGTAAGAGTTGTAGATTGCTACATAATCCCCATTGAGGTTCAATTCTCTATAGGTAAGACATTATTATCATATGGATTTCGATGCTTTCCTTATTACAATTTGAAGAAGGGTATAAAAATAATTTTATCTTATATAAAGGATGATAAGGATGGGAATTATATTTTGATATTTACTCCCATTCCATGGTTTGAGGCCAATTTGTACATTCTGTCATTTCCTGACCCTCAAAATTAACGAATTTCCAATTAGAGGGAAGGTCGTAGTGGAAGATTTTCAGATGATGGAGGAGGACCTGAGCTTTTTTGGGGGTGTTCAAATGTAGTCTTTGATATAAAGTTGTCCAAGGTACTTATATTTTAGAACCTTTTACCCTAATCCATTTCCTTGTATAAGCTTCGAAACATTCTTTGTTGCAAGGGATTTCGAGAAGAGAAAAAGGTTTTTGAGACCCCAACCACCTTATGTTTTAGGGATGTACAAGTTTCTCTAGGAAAATAGTTATATTACTTTCTTCTCCGGGTTCCATGACCATAAAAATTAGTATCAAAGTTGGTGAATTTTATCTAGGATCCCTTTCGATATCCAATCCACAGACATCCAATAAACTGAGATGGCCTCAAAGATAGATTTTACAAGAACTTTACGACCACTGCATGATATCCATCTATTGTAGTAGGTGTTCAATTTTCTTTTGATTTTTTTTATAAGCCATTGTTTGTCTCCCTTTAGGTATAAGTTATCCTTTAAATGGAAACCCAATTATTTGAGATCGTCTGCAAAGGCCAAGTTCATAAAATAAAAATTATTATTTAATTAGTGTTTTTCATTCTTTGAGAGACCCCAACTAATCATCGAATACTTGGAGGAATTTATGAACATACCCATGGTTGTGCAAGAAAAGTTTTAAATTTCTTTTAGTTTGTATACTATGAATTTGGATCCATCACATAATATTAGGATATCATCAACAAAAACTAGTTGTGAAGCATAACAAGAGTTTCCAAATGAGAATACCTTTAAATGACCCATTTGGTGTAGCTTTCTTGAGAACCCTTCTTAATCCATGCACTATTAGGAGGAAGAGAATGGGGGAGAGGGGGCATCCCTAGTGAATTCCTTTTTCAAAGTTGAATAAATGTGAGTTTGATCCATTGATTAGGACTATGAATGTCACAGTGTTGGTGCAAGACATTAACTAGGCCACAAATTGTAGGCTATAACCCAAATGGATGAGAATAAGTATGAAGAAGAACCAATTGATTGCTTCAAAGGAGTTATATACTTTTAATTTCAATGACATTGGATTCAATTTTTTTGTTTTCACAAAGTGTAAATCTTCTCGGTAAATTCCAATTACCTCATGTATTTGTTGCCTTTCATGGAAGCCAAACTTCTCTAGAGAGATCCTCTTAGAGAGAGTTTATTTGATCCTACATGAGATGAATTTTGTGATGATCTTATATATGTTGTTGTAGAGTGATATTGGATGGAAATTATCAAAGAAAGTGGGGTTTTCCAATTTGGAATAAGTGCAATGAAAATGGTAATGAAAGAATATAGTATTTTCCAAGAGAGTCAAGTTGATTCCAGTAATCTATGAAGTTCCAACTCAATGAAGTCGAATACTCGAAGAAAAATTCCAGTGGGTAACCCATATGGAACTAGGATCTTGTTGTTATGGAAACTGTGTAGAGTTTTGAGTAGTTCCACCTTCCTTATCTATCCCATGAGATATTGGTTATCTTCTGGTTTAACAAATATAAGGAAGAATATGGATATTCTAAGAATGGATTTAATAGTGGTTTTTTTTTACACTTTAAAATATTTTGGAAGTGGGAGACTCCTTCATAAGAAACATCCTTCAAATTTGCATCCCATGATCCATCCAATCTAACAATCTTGCATATTGAGTTGGTGTTTTTCCTACAAATTGCATAATAGTGGAAACATTCTGTGTTTTCATCCCCATCCTCAAGCCAAATTTTCCTACTTTTTGGATTCCAAATTTATTTTCTTTATATCCAATTGGTAGAGATACTCCTTTTGAGTGTCCATTGGGAATCTGAGTCCTTCTAGAGAGTCTAGAAGTAATGTATTCTTCTACTTCGCTTAGGATCCTTTCATATTTTTCCCATTTGTCTTTTGACCATTGGAATGAAAACTTTTTAGCCATGGATAGATTCAAGTGAAATTGGATGGCTACAAATTTATGAAGTGAATTGTTGAAGGGGAATGAAGCATTCTTGATAATTCAGATGAAATATTCATCATTGAGAGATTCTAAGCTTAATTTGAATGGACTAGTGGATTCCTTATAGCAAGGGCCACCTCTAGTAGGATTAGATTGTCCCCAGTGTCCACTCATGTTCATACCCATTGCCTAATTTTGAGAGAATCATCCAACACATATTTACATATCATGATTCTATAGCGTCGTTTTTCTATTTGAGCCTCCCCATTCCTTGTATTAATCGAATTGGTGTTAATCTTGATAGGCTCATTGTTAAGAAGGTTGATTTTCTCCAATCTCTTGATGAAAATGTTTGAGAGAATATTTGGTTGGTCAATTCACCTAAAGAGTGAAATTCAAATATCCTCCTAAAATTATCATCCCCTATACAATCCATGACTTAGAAAAAAGACATTCCTAATAAACTTGAAAATCCTCATAAGGCCCATATGCATTCAAACAATTGTGAAAAGTTTCTTTGCTTGAGAGAAACAAGGGATACAACTAGCCATGCTTGTAAATACCATGAATTAGCTAAGAAAAAAACATGTGTATTCCATTCTATGGAAATCCATCCTAAGCGACCTAAATCATCCACACAATTGAACTCCCATTATTTTAATATATTAATAGGTCTTGAACAATTTTTCCCCATCTGTCATGATATATTGCAAGATAATGACATATATATTTTGAATCCTTATTATCCTCTTAAGGGAATTTTTCTTGAAGGGATTGGACAACCCTCTATAGTTCAAGGAGAGGAAAATCATTTTGAACCTTCCTTGGGGGGAAATGTTCTAAGGGTCTCAAGCAAAGATAATTTTCTACCAATATTTACCTTACCTCTGAATTTGCTTTCTTTTAGGCTATGGATAAATAAGATGTTATTCCTCTTTTTCCATTTTTATGTATATTTCTTCTAATTTTCCAAAGACCCCTTCAAAAGATATATTACTAAGTCCTAAAATCCTTTTTGAGGGGTATCAGGTTATATTTTTATCCCTTAGAGGGTGTAAATTCTTCATTGGGTTCCCTGATAGGATGTTTTATTGATGACAAGGGAGTGATATCTTAACGTTTTAATATAGAATAATTTGATTCTCCCAACTCATCTAAAGGAATGGGTGAGGAATTTTGTGTCTTTGAGAGCCCTCGTAGATTGAGAGGAAATCCTCTTAGAAAATTCTAGTTTCATTCTCTAGATTAACTTCCTAAGAACCAAATTGAAAAATACCCTAAGATTATATATAAGAAGGGGAGGAAGAGTGAGTTTTACCCATGTCAAAAGAGGTTTCCTTTTGAGGCTGAAAATTCAGCTTCATGGGAGATGACTTTTGTTCCACAACTAACATTTTATTGGAAAACATGGTATTGAAGTGCATCCCACTAGGGAGAAATGAAAGGATGTTGAAGGATCTTTTTCTAATGACAGGGGAGCTAATTCTTTGACAGGTGAAGAATATTTTTGGATCCATTATTTTCTGGAAAAATGATGAGAGTAATCGTTGATTAGGTGTCCATACTCGTGCCACCTCTTGTATTTGAATGGTACTCCTTTGTAATTTGTATCCTGGTGAAAAGATGCAAGTCCTTTTATAATAACGGTAGAATATAGTAGACCTTTGGATAGATCTAGTCCCACTAGTATTCTCACCAAACCCATATACCAATATTCCTAAAAAGAATTATCAGCTTCGAAGTACAATCTTAGAGTGTTACCAATTTCGATAAAAACATTCTCAAACTAGAGCATCAATGGTAGACCTAACAATATAATACAAAAACCTATATATAATCAATTTGAATTGAACGTTCATCAAAGTCCAAAAGCCATTTTTTGAGGAATAGGGCATGAGGTCTCCATTTCTAGAAACTTTAAGGGATTTTATCTGCATCTTTTGGATTCCTAAAAGAACAGACAATCCATCCTTTTAATAGAACCATGCTTCGCAATAAGTGTCCCAGAAGAGTGATAAAACTCTCTAGGCTAATCCCATAATGTGACTAGGGAACCTTCCAACCAACAAATATTTTTCACAATCCATAATTTCACTTATATTTACAGTATCCCCTAGTAGCACATTCATTGCCGCATCTTTTCTCTTCATTCATTTCCTTTTTTTTTGGGTTCGCTAGTTGACTTTAGTGGATCTTGAGTCGAAACCTTCTACACTCAAATTGAGGGGATTTCTCCTTTAATGAGAGAAATGATGGCATTCATCCTAGGTGGAAAGATTATATTCCCTTCCTTATCTAATCGTTTAACATGATACTCCTTGTCCAAGTGGCATCCCATTATAACCATACCAATGTTATCGCATATTCATATTTTGAATATCAAATATCACAATTTATATATGAAGTGAAATTAATAAATATAGACCAATCAAATCAAAGAGTAGCCATAAAGTATCCAAATGACTCTCAACTCCTTAATAATTGTAATCTACCCACCTTTTTAGTTAACAAACATCGGCATAACCATAAATAAATAATAGAATATAAATGATGATTGTGTTGTTGTTGGATTCATGCTGCCCAGTCATGATATCAAGGATAATATCAATGGAATTGTTATGCTTGTTCTGGCTCCCAACAATTTTCGAGGATGGCTCATCTCATATTTTTATCCTAACGATCAGATAATCCTCAGACTAGCAACAATGGTAGCCCTTCGTGTGCTAGTTTGAATGCTGGGACTCCGTGAACCCTTCCCGTAACTCTGTAAATGCACACATTCCTTCAATACTCGATTGGTATCTTCTTTCCGTAACTCTGTGAATCCACACATTCCTTCAATACTCGATTGGTATCTTCTTTCCGTAACTCTGTAAATCCACACATTCCTTCAATACTCGATTGGTATCTTCTTTCAATCTATGAGATGAAAAGGAAATGCATGTATTTTTATAGGTTTAAAACCCTAGATGCCTACAATCTTAGTCCTTCAAGTGTGTCAGCTAAACCCCTAGAAGTCTATAGTGTTATGCCTGTGAAAACCAAAGAATGTAACCGAGGTCTGTGACGACCCTAGAAGCCTTTGGTATTTTCCGTGCTATCAACATCATTGGCTTCCTACAATTGTTTCCAATGTCTGAATATGACCAAACAATTATAGAAATAATCTACATT